>QJPP01001154.1:110000-208627 GCA_003996215.1 Jaltomata sinuosa | reverse complement strand
AGGCATGACCAACACCCGGAGCCCCAAAAGGCCGAGGGTGTCAAAATAGAGTGTATCTCTATTGAACTTGCTGGGGTCTGAGACTGACAAGGTCTCCAAGAATAGCAATATGAAACACTGAAAGCTCAATAGTAGGTAAACAACTCAAGGCCGACAAGGCTATTATCATAGTAGATAGCTAATAACAAGGCCGACAAGGCCATACCCAACACTGATGTACATATACACGTCTATAAGCCTCTAGGAGTAAGTAAAATATCTCATATCCAGGACAGGGCCCTGGACTACCCATAAGCTGTACATATACATAACCTGGTCAAAATATAAGCTAGACCTTTGACTCGTCAGCTCCAGGAAGAATGGAGCTTACCAAAATGGTTGAACTCTGCAACTCCTACTGAAGAGGTCTATCTGGGTTTCTGTCTGGACCTGCAGGCATGAATGCAGTGCCCCCAGGAAATGGGGACGTCATTACGACAATAATGTACTGGCATATAAGGTAGAAACATAAAAGCAATTCCCAAGTAGTAAATCTGAACAAGATATAATATGAAACTTGTAAGCTGTAATTAGTAAGACTCGTTAAGCTCTTTCTCCTTTATTCTATTTAGAATACAACCCATGAATTAACTCACACCGCAACTCACTCTTTATAACCCACGTTGAGCCACAATAGAGCCTCGGTGCACCCTATATATAATAGCCTCAATATGGCAGTAGCGCCTCGGCGCACACTATGTATATAATGGCCTCAATATGGCAGTAGCGCCTCAGTGCACACTATGTATATAATGGCCTCAATATGGTAGTAGAACCTTGGTGCACACTATGTATATAATAGCCTCAATATGGCAGTAGCACCTCGGTGCACACTAACATGCAAACCACGCATAATAAGTGTATTACTAGATTGACCTTCAAAGAAATTCTTGTTATTTATGAAGGTTCATTTAGATAACTTCTTTAGCCTTGGCTTACTAGGTGTTGGACTCAACATACCAAACACATATAAATGGGGATTTGACTTGCTAACTTTCCTTGTATACTTTCTAAAGCTTGATTAGGGATCACAATACAAAGAAGAAACTTGACAAAAGGATAACTTACGTTTCGTGCAAAAAGAATTAGATTTTTATAAGAAGGCGACTTGAATCACCATAATGTATAACTTCGTTCCTTAAGACTTGTTGAGTTACCAAATCAGCTCTCTTACAACAGAATACTCAAATTCCTTCTTTCGGAGATTTAGAGTTTTATTTCTAGATTCATGTCGATAAGGAATAAAGAAGCCTTAACATACCTCGTTCCTTTCGAAGATTGTGCTTACCAGAACTTGGACTTTCCTTTATTAAGTTAATCTACAACACAAGGGTATAATGAAGCTAATATTAGCTCTTAAACCAGATGCAACCTTTCCAAAACAGTAGTTAAACATTTCCCAGGCAGATTTACGTATTTTGCATTAATTAAAGGTGTATCGTCACACCTTTCTCCCCTATACAATACACATCACACACACACCAACCTACTGCCTCCAATAATAAAAAACACATCAAACAGCCCCTACACAACTCACCATGCCGAAATACAATAGCAACACATTGAACCCACGTCTTCCGATCGTCGTCCCGTGAGTTCTTAACAACAATTCAACAACAATTGTCCATCCGAACTTCAATCCAAAAATATGATTATGGGCAGAGTACTTACCACACTTGAAGGTGTATTTTTATCCTCTTTTTATTGATGCCTTGAAAAGCTTAAGTACCCCCTACACATACACCAACAAGAGAAGAAGAAATCTCTTAATTGTTACACAATTTCTATGTGTTAAATCTTAAGAAAGGGGCTGCCATAGTTCATGTACTTCTTACCATAGGATATTCTAGATATATGTAGTACATTAATACCAAGATAACAAGTTGTTTAACTCACCTTAAGCTTGAATGAATCTTGATCTTCTTAGAACCCTAAAGGGAGAGAGGGGATTCCAAAAGGAAAGGAGATAAGAGAGAATTTTTCCAGCTTTTTGTGATCAATATTGATCAACAAAAGGTCTGTATAAAGGGACCTTTTTGGCCAACTTTTTTGAGTATATTTGGGCCAAAATGGGTCAAGAAACTTGGGCCAAAATTACCCTTTGCTTGGGCCTCAAAAGGGTTAAGTTTTGTGACTGATTTTGGGCTTCTCTTGGGTCAAAATGTGGTCAATATTGGTGGCTACCTTTTGTAGTTGTTTTGGCCATATTTGGTTGTGCTTTGATGGGCCAACTTTAAGCTTCATTTGGGATACCATTAGGTCTAATAATCCATGGTGTTGCTACCCGTAATCGGCCCTCAGAACTTAGTTCGTTAGCATAGGTAGGTGATGCACCTACTTGTCACCTAAGAGCTTAGATAAGTCGAGCAAGTACCTCACTTGTTTTATCTCATTTTCAAAACCCTCATCCTTATAATTTAACTTAAAACTTATATACATTTGACCATTTCAAATTCTAGGCCAAAGTACCCCTTCACAATCTCGAGCTCAAATACCTTCGTCGATATTTATTTAGTCACATACATTTTGAAAGGTACGGGGTGTTACATCCTTCCCCCCTTAGAATCATTCATCCTCGAATGAGGGTAATGCATATAGAGCTCTAGTCCCTTAGGATTTTTTTGAAATTTTGGCAGAGTTTCCTTTATAATTGGGACTATCCAAAAACCTGAAACTCAGCAAAAGTCTAGCACGATGCCTCACAGGGCGATACAACTATATACAATTAAATGTAATATTTTCACATTTTCAAACCTGATCATATTTGCATAGTAGGAAGAGTATCAAGAACATAAGAATATGACTTACCTCTATACTATCTTCAAGTCATAAATAACTGGGGATGCTTTTTCCTCATTTCTTCCTCGGCTTCCCACATCATTTCCTCGATATTATTATTTCTCCACAACACCTTTACTGAGGCTACTTCTTTGGTTCTAAGCTTCCTAACTTGACGATCTAGGATATAAATTGGTACTTCCTTATAGGATAAGTTTTTAGAGAGTTGAACATCTTTGATAGGCATAATACGTGAAGGATCTCTTATGCACCTTCGTAGCATCGATACATGAAATACAGGATGGACTGTCTCCAATTCTGTGGTTAAATCTAGCTCATATGCCACTTTTCCTACCCTCCGAATAATCCTGTATGGTCCAATATATCTTGGACTAAGCTTTCCCTTTTTACCAAATCGCATAACGCCTTTCATGGGCGAAACCTTTAGGAAAACCCAATCACTAATATTAAATTCCAAATCCCGACGTCGCACATCTGCATATGGTTTCTGCCTCATCTAGGCTGTTAGTAATCTTTCTCGGATTAGCTTCACCTTCTCCATTGCCTGATTAGCTAGGTCTGGCCCTAATAATCCTGCTTCTCTAATTTCAAACCATCCAATCGGTGATCTACACTTTCGTCCGTATAAAGACTTATAAGGAGCCATTTGAATGCTTGCATGGAAGCTATTATTATAGGCAAACTCAATTAGTGGCAAATGGTCATCCCAACTCCCTTTAATATCCAATACACAAGCTCGTAACATATCTTTGAGTTTTTGAATAGTGCGTTCAGCTTGTCCATCTGTCTATGGATGAAAAGTTGTACTGAGACTTATTTGAGTACCTAAGCCTCTCTGGAAAGACCTCCAAAAATTTGCTGTAAACTGAGCACCCCTATCTGAAATAATGGAAATTAGGACACCATGAAGTCGAACTATTTCACTAATATACAACTTGGCATAATCTTCAGCAGTATAAGTTGTCCTGACTGGCAAAAAGTGAGCTGATTTTGTAAGTCTATCTACAATCACCCATATAGAATCATACTTTCAATAAGTATGGGGTAAGCCTATAATAAAGTCCATGTTGATCACCTCCCATTTACAGGTAGCTATCACTATACTTTGAGTTAGACCTCCGGGTCTCTGGTGTTCAATTTTTACCTATTGACAATTCGGGCATTGGGCTACAAACTCTGCAATAATTCTCTTCATATTATTCCACCAATAAATCTGTCGAAGATCATGATACATCTTCGTTGCTCCTGGATGGATTGAATAGCGGGAATAGTGAACTTCTGCCAAAATTTTCTCCCGAAGCTCCCCGACGTTAGGTATACATAGACGACCTTGATATCTCAGAACCCCATCTTCCTTAAGCTCTATTAGTGGTTGCTTCTGTTGTGGAATTTCCTCCCTCAATCTTACTAATTCTGGATCATCAAATTGTCGTTCCTTTACCTCTGTCATAAGTGAGGATTCCGCTGTGCTTTGAATAACAACTCCCCATTACCTTGGTCTAGTAGTCGAACCTGCAAATTAGCTAACTGATGTAGTTCTCTTGTCATCTCAATCTTTTTATTTTCCACGTGGCTCAAGATTCCCATGGATTTGTGACTAAGTGCATCGGCCACTACATTGGCCTTCCCTGGATGGTACAAAATATCTACGTCATAATTCTTTAGTAACTCTAGCCACCTCCTTTGCCTTAGGTTTAAATCCTTCTGTTTGAATAAATACTGTAGACTTTTGTGGTCCGTAAACACATCTACATGGACTCCAAACAAGTAGTGGCGCCAAATTTTCAAGGCAAATATAACTGCTGCCAATTCAAGATCGTGAGTAGGGTAATTTTGTTCGTGCTTTCTTAGTTGTCTCGAGGCATAGGCAATAACTTTACCATGTTGCATTAAAACACAGCCCAACCCAATCCTTGAAGCATCACAATAAACAACATAACCTTCCGTGCCCTCTGGCAGAGTTAAGACAGGTGCTGAAGTAAGCCTGTCCTTCAACTCTTGAAAACTCTGCTCACATGCATCAGACCACTGGAACTTGGCAGCTTTATGAGTCAACTTTTTCAATGGTGCAGATATAGAAGAAAATCCTTCCACAAACCTCCGGTAATAACCTGCTAAGCCCAAAAAACTACGGATCTCTGTAGCATTTGAGGGCCTCCGCCAATTCTTTACTGCTTCAATCTTTTGGCCGTCAACTCTAATACATTCGTCTGTAATTATATGGCCAAGAAAATCCACTGAAGTCAACCAAAACTCACATTTGGAGAACTTCGCATATAATTTATGATTCTAAAGTGTTTGCAATACTGCACGTAAATGATCAGCATGTTCGGTTTGGACCGCGAGTAAATTAGGATATCGTCAATAAATACGATCACGAATACATCTAGGAATGGCTTGAAGACCCGATTCATTAGGTCCATAAAAGCTGCTGGGGCATTAGTAAGCCCAAAAGACATTACTAGAAATTCAAAGTGGCCATACCTTGTCCTAAAGGCTGTTTTTGGAACATCTACCCCTTTAACACGTAACAGGTGATACCCCGACCGCAAGTCAATCTTTGAAAAACATTTGGCGCCTTGCAACTGATCAAAAAGGTCATCAATCCTTGGAAGCGGATACTTATTCTTGATTGTAACGTTGTTCAGTTGTCGGTAATCGATACACATTCTCAAGGACCCATCCTTCTTACGAACAAACAAAACTGGTGCGCCCCATGGCGATGTACTAGGCCTAATGAAACCTTTTTCGAGTAGATCCTTTAACTGTTCCTTTAACTCTCTTAATTCTGCAGGAGCCATCCTGTAAGGGGGAATTGATATTGGCTGAGTATCTGGGAGTAGGTCAATGGCAAACTCAGTTTCCCTTTCTGGAGGGATTCCTGGAAGCTCATCCGGGAATACATCCAGAAACTGACTCACCACGGGAACCGATTGAAGAGTTGCTGGTCCATCCTCTGTGCTTCTTACTAGGACTAAATGGTAAATATAGCCTTTAGAAATCATATTCTAGGCCTTAAGGTAGGAATTAAACCTACCCCTTAGCGTGGAAGCATTACCTTTCCACTCTAGAATTGTCTCTTCCGGAAAATGGAATTTGACAACCTTATTTCTACAATCGATATTAGCATAACATGCAGCTAACCAGTCCATGCATATAATGACATCGAAGCCAATCATATCTAATTCGATTAGATCAGCTGAAGTGAGGCGGTCATAAATCCACGCTGCACAATCTCGATAAACTCGTCTAGCTATAATAGATTCACCAACCGGCGTAGATACAACAAAGGGTCTAGGCAACAACTCAGGGCCTGCCCCCAACTTACCAGCAACGAGCGGGGTAACATATGAAAGAGTAGAGCCAGGATCTGTAAGTGCATAAACAGCATGAGTAAAAATAGTCAATGTACCTGTAACAACATCAGGTGACGATTCCAAGTCCTGGCGACCCCGGCTAGAGAATAAGTGTGATTCTGACCACTGCCTGAACTGGACGCTCCTCCTCCTCCTCTACCTCTACCATAACCTGATGTAGCCTGTTGGCCTGTCCTAGGGGGACGAATAGTAGATGAAGAAGCTGCCATCGACCCTGTAGGCTGGGACATCTCACCCCTACCTCTACTCGGACAGTCTCACATAAAGTGACCAGGATGCCCACATGAATAACAAGTATCTGAACCCAAGCGACATATCCCAGGATGCTTCCTACCGCACTGAACACAAGGTGGAAAAGGTGGCCTCATCTGACCTGAGTGCCCCTGGCGATAGGAACTGGATGCACCTGAACTGTGGCCTGGTCCAGTCTGAGAAAAATGATCATACCTCTGCCTTTGCAACTGATATGGGGAACCACTAGTAGGGTGGGGTGATCGCCTATTAAAATATGGCCTAACATTACCTTGTGGCTCTACATAGGACCCCGTAGATCTAGCCTCTTATTCTGATCCCTTTCTCGGCTTTGGTTCTCTCCAATTTGTACTTCAAGATCCTCTGCAGTCTGATCAATAGCCTATATCTTAGAAATATTCATATCCTTTTGTGTGGCTCCTATTGTTAGTCCCTTAATCAATTCATCCTTAAGGCCACGCACATATCAATGAACTCTAGCTCGCATCGTACTCATAATATCGGGGGCGTACCTGGCTAATGAATTAAACTTGAGGCTGTACTGTCGAACATTCATATTACCCTGCCTAAGGGCTAGAAATTGATCGAGTCTGGCCTCTCTAACCTCCTGTGGAATATAGTAAGCTAGGAAGGCCTCTGAAAATTCCTCTCATTCAGCTGGGGGTGCATTTGATCCCCTAGACCGATCCCAAGCCTCGAACCATAAAATGGCCACATCTCATAACCTGAAAGATGCAAACTCCACTGCCTCCACTACTGTTGCATGCATGACTCGAAGTACTCGACAAGTCTGTTCAATAAACTCCTGAGGATCCTCACGTGGGTCAGAGCCTGTAAATATAGGAGGACTTAGGCTGATAAACTCTCGAGCCCTAGAACTTACTGAGCCACCTAACCTAGCACTCGTTGATGCCCCAATTTGTTGTTGTTGTATGGCTACCATCTGGGTTAATAATCAAACAACACTCTTGATGTCCTAGTCCTCTGCTTCAGGTGGAGGAGCTACAGGTGCTGGTTCAGCTCTAGCTATCTCAGATGCCACTGGAGCAGGTGGGGTTAGGGGTACTGGATCCCCTCTAGTCTTATCAGGTACTTGATGAACTGGGATCTCTGGTGTCGGTGATTCACTTTGAGCCTCAAATCTATCCAATCGGATAGGCGGGGAATGACTAGTACCTTCCCCTATATCTGTACCAACCCTTCGGCTACTCATTTGTCTGGTCACAGTCATTTCTGTAAATAAGGAATAGAAAAACATGAATTAGACTTCAAACATCTTATGACCTCGTTCTATTGCACGATCTAGCAAATGAAAGAAGGATAACAATTACTAAATGTCCCATAGCCTCATGATTATAGGTATGGTGCACAACACACCCATAAGCAAGACTCTACTAGACACGGCTTGTAGACTCCCTGGGATTTGATGGGCTCTGATACCAAGTTGTCACGCCCCAAACCATGGGAAGCATGACCAACACCCAGAGCCCCAAAAGGCTGAGGGTGTCAAAATAGAGTGTATCTCTATTGAACCTGCTGGGGTCTGAGACCGAAAAGGTCTCTAAGAATAGCAATTTGAAACACTGAGAGCTCAATAGTAGGTAAACAACTCAAGGCCGACAAGGCTATTATCATAGTAGATAGCTAATAACAAGGCCGACAAGGCCATACCCAACACTGATGTACATATACACGTCTACAAGCCTCTAGGAGTAAGTAAAATATCTCATATCCAGGACAGGGCCCTGGACTACCCATAAGGTGTATATATACATAACCTGGTCAAAATATAAGCTAGACCTCTGACTCGTCAGCTCCAGGAAGAATAGAGCTTACCAAAATGGCTGAACTCTGTAACTCCTACTGAAGAGGTCTATCTGGGTTTCTGTCTGGACCTGTAGGCATGAATGCAGTGCCCCCAGGCAATGGGGATGTCAGTACGACAATAATGTACTGGCATGTAAGGTAGAAAGATAAAAGTAAGTCGCAAGTAGTAAATCTGTACAAGATATAATATGAAACTTGTAAGCTGTAATTAGTAAGAGTCGTTAAGCTCTTTCTCCTTTATTCTCTTTAGAATACAACACATGCATTAACTCACACCGCAACTCACTCTTTATAACCCACGCTGAGCCACAATAGCGCCTCGATGCACCCTATATATAATAGCCTCAATATGGCAATAGCGCCTCGGCGCACACTATGTATATAATGGCCTCAATATGGCAGTAGCACCTCGGTGCACACTATGTATATAATGGCCTCAATATGGCAGTAGCACCTCGGTGCACACTATGTATATAATAGCCTCAATATGGCAGTAGTACCTCGGTGCACACTAACACGCAAACCACGCATAATAAGTGTATTACTAGATTGACCTTCAAAGTTACTCTTGTTATTTATGAAGGTTCATTTAAATAACTTCTTTAGACTTGGCTTACTAGGTGTTGGACTCAACATACCAAACACATATAAATTGGGATTTGATTTGCTAACTTTCCTTGTATACTTTCTAAAGCTTTATTAGGGATCATAATACAAAGAAGAAACTTGACAAAAGGATAACTTACGTTTCGTACAAAAAGAATCAGATTTTTATAAGAAGGCGACTTGAATCACCATAATGTATAACTTAGTTCCTTAAGACTTTTTGAGTTACCAAATCAGCTCTCTTACAACAGAATACTCAAATTCCTTCTTTCAGAGATTTAGAGTTCTATTTCTAGATTCATGCCGATAAGGAATAAAGAAGCCTTAACATACCTCGTTCCTTCCGAAGATTGTGCTTACCAGAACTTGGACTTTACTTTATTAAGTTAATATACAACACAAGGGTATAATCAAGCTAATATTAGCTCTTAAACCTGATGCAACCTTTCCAAAATAGTAGTTAAACATTTCCCAGGCAGATTTACGTATTTTGCATTAATTAAAGGTGTATCCTCACACCTTTCTCCCCTGTACAATACACATCGCACACATACCAACCTACTGCCTCCAATAATACAAAACACATCAAACAGACCCTACACAACTCACCATGCCAAAATACAATAGCAACACATTGGACCCACGGCTTTCGATCGCCGTCCCGTGAGTTCTTAACAACAATTCAACAACAATTGTCCATCCGAACTTCAATCCAAAAATATGATTATGGGAAGAGTACTTACCACACTTGATGGTGTATTTTTATCCTCTTTTTATTGATGCCTTGAAAATCTTAAGTACCCCCTACACGTACACCAACAAGAGAAAAAGAAATCTCTCAATTGTTACACAATTTTTATGTGTTAAATCTTTAAGAAAGGGGCTGCCATAGTTCATGTACTTCTTACCATAGGATATCCTATATATATGTAGTAGATTAATACCAAGATAACAAGTTGTTTAACTCACCTTAAGCTTGAATGAATCTTGATCTTCTTAGAACCCTAAAGGGAGAGAGGGGCTTCCAAAAGGAAAGGAGATAAGAGAGAATTTTTCCAGCTTTTTGTGATCAATATTGGTCAACAAAAGGTCTGTATAAAGGGACCTTTTTGGCCAACTTTTTTGAGTATATTTGGGCCAAAATGGGTCAAGAAACTTGGGCCAAAATTACCCTTTGCTTTGGCCTCAAAAGGGTTAAGTTTTGTGGCTGATTTTGGGCTTCTCTTGGGTCAAAATGTGGTCAATATTGGTGGCTACCTTTTGTAGTTGTTTGGGCCAGATTTTGTTGTGCTTTGATGGGCCAACTTTAAGCTTCATTTGGGCTACCATTAGGTCTAATAATCCATGGTGTTGCTGCCCGTAATCGGCCCTCGGAACTTAGTTCATTAGCGTAGGTAGGTGATGCACCTACTTGTCACCTAAGAGCTTAGATAAGTCGAGCAAGTACCTCACTTGTTTTATCTCATTTTCAAAACCCTCATCCTTATAATTTAACTTAACACTTATATACATTTGACCATTTCAAATTCTAGCCAAAGTACCCCTTCACAATCTCGAGCTCAAATACCTTGGTCGATATTTATTTAGTCACATAGGTTTTGAAAGGTACGGGGTATTACAATTCCATTCAGCCCGGTGCTACCAAGATGTATCGTGATCTACGGGAAGTCTATTGGTGGAATGGTATGAAGAGGAACATAGCCGGTTTTGTGGCTAAGTATCCCAACTATCATCAAGTGAAGGTAAAGCACCAGCGACCGGGTGGTATGATTCAGGATATTAACCTTCCCACTTGGAAATGGGAAGCAATCAATATGGACTTTATTACAGGTTTGCCTCATACTCGAAGGCAACATGATTCAATTTGTGTGATTATCGACTGGATGACTAAATCATCCCATTTCTTGGCTGTTAAGACTACGGATTCAGTGGATGATTATGCCAGACTCTACATCTGGGAGATTGTTTGATTGCATGGTGTTCCTTTGCAAATCATTTCAGATAGGCGTACTCAGTGTACTTCTCAGCTTTGGAGATCATTTCAGAGAGGTCTTGTACTCAGGTGAAGCTTAGTATAACTTTTCACCCTTAGATAGACGGCCAGGCAGAGCGTACTATTCAGACTTTGGAGGATATGTTGAGAGCTTGTGTGATTAATTTCAAAGGTAATTGGGATGATCACTTACCTCGTATCAAGTTTGCCTACAACAACAACTTTCACTCTAGCATCCAGATGGCTCCGTATGAGGCACTTTACGGTCGGAGGTATAGATCTCCTATTGGTTGGTTTGAGAAAGGTGAGGCAGCTTTGATTGGCCCATATTCAGTGCATGATACCATGGAGAAGGTTCAGCTTATTAGGGAGAGGTTGAAGACCGCTCAGAGTCGACATAGATCATACACGGATGTGAGTAGAAGGGAATTAGAATTTGAAGTTGATGATTGGGTTTTGCTAAAGGTGTCACCCATGAAGGGTGTGATGAGATTTGGAAAGAAAGGGAAGCTTAGTCCCTGTTTTGTAGGTCCTTATCGGATTCTGAGGAAGGTTGGTAAGGTTTCTTATGAGTTGGATTTGCCATCAGATTTGGAAGCGGTTCATCCAGTTTTCCATGTTTCCTTATTGAAGAAGTGTGTTGGTGATCCGACCTTGATTGTTCCTTTGGAGGATGTAGGTGTGAAGGATAGTCTCACCTATGAGGAGTTCCCCATAGAAATCCTTGATCGTCAGATCGGAGGTTGAGAAACAAAGAAGTTGCTTTGGTAAAAGTTATTTGGAGAAATCAGCTTGTTGAAAGAGCTACTTGGGAAACGAAATCAGCCATGAAAGTCAAGTACCCTCACCTCTTTCCCTCCGATTTTGTTTCAGCTTGAGGTAATAGTTTCATCCTTAGTATGTTCCTCCGATCCTATTCCATCAGTTACTCTCATGATCCTAGCATGCATTCATGTTTTTGAAGTTGATTTAACCATGTTTTAAGTTGAAAAGTTTAGTTTTCATGTTTATTCCTTGATTTCCATGTTTTGTTGTTAGTTGGGTTGTTTTCTCTTCAGTTTTCCTTGCTTAGTCTTCATTCGAGAATGAATGATCCTAAGGGAGAGATATTGTAACACCTCAAAAGTTGATTCAACTTTTTAAGTTAGAAATTCTAAAACTACCAGGAATCACGAGTCAAGTCTATGATTCATGGATGGAATCACGACTCATGGAAATGACTCATGAAACCAGCTGTGAAGCTCCCACCTCTGGTCTGAGAACCACGAATGGAGTCTACGGGTCATGATTAGTTTCACGGGTTATGAAAATCACCCGTGGAACTCAGACTGAGGGCAGTCTATTTTCCAGGAACCATGAGTTGGTCCTACGGCTCATGGAAGTTTCCACGAGTCATCCTGTTAAACCGTAGGACCTGATCCGCAGCCTGAAACTTTGTATTAGGAACCACGACTCAAGTCCACGAGCCGTGGTTAGTTCTACGGTTCGTGGAAAGGACCCGTGGAACCTGAAGCCGAGTTTTAAAATAGATTTTTCTTAACAAAGTCCCAGGGGTATTTTAGTCATTACCCACTCTTTTAACTCCTAAATAATGTCATTTTGACTATTTCTATAAGAGTTTTCACCCTCATTCGCCTAAGTCCCTTGTCATTACCTCATATCTCCCAAAAAGGAAAAGAACTCTCTCAAGCTCAAGGTCTCAAGCTCCAAGTCCAAGCCTCCTAATCTTTTCAATTTTAAATGGGTTAACTCCAATCAAGGTATGTGGGTATTTAACAAGGGTTTCTTTTACCCTTGTGACCAAAATCCCAAATTTTAAATTGTGATTTCATTAACTTTCAAATTAGGGTTCTTACCCAATTCTTATGGATTTTGCTATAAATTACTTCTCATGATTTTATTATGAAATTTCATTAAATTATATGATTTTGCATGGGTTTTTACATCTGAGTTCCTATTTCATGAGTTGAAGGTCAATTATGGTAAATCCTACATGCATGAATTGATTTAAGCAAATTGGGGAAAATGATACCATGATTTTCATGATTTTCAAGCAAGTGCATGCCTAGTTCCTATGTTTTATGAAAGTATATGTTATTATGAAATTGAACTAAGGTCATGCAAGTTTTCAAGTTATGAATTATTATACAATGCAAGACACCCGATGTGCCATCAATGCTCATGAATTATTTTCTAAACCAAGATTCGTGAGTAGTATGAAGATCCGGGGTATGAACATGTTTATGAACAAGCTTGACATCTAGATATGTCACACAAATGTGAGCCTTATGTTATATATTTTAGGAGTAGTATTTAGCATCGAGCGATGAGGGTGAGATAACCCAAGTTCAAAACTATGTTGCCACAGTAGGTTGCCCTCCGTGGCTTATGACAGGATCCTTATGAACATGATTATAACTTTTGCCGGTTAGGACAACCTTTTTCAGTGTGGATGCATGACACTGGACTCCATGTAGCTCAGCATGGTTTATATCGGTTAAGAGAAACGCCCACATGATTATTTTTAAGCTATGAAGTTATATGATATCCTACTTTGAATTTTAACCGTACTTCATGTTTTATGTCTTATATCTTGATAATCCTCTTATGTTATTTCTTTATGAAAAGGTTCACCTTAAGCATGCTTTAAGTATGTTTTTATCATGATCATGCATATCTCACATACTCGGTACATCTTATAGCACTGACGCATATTTTGCGCTGCATCCTCTTGATGATGCAGATTCAGGTGTTTCCCATCAGGCTCGTGGCTAGACGAAGCCGGATATCCAGTCAGTGTTGGTGAGTCCCTATTGTTTGAGGGCTAGTTATGACTCTAGTTTGTTTATACTACTTATTTTCGTACTTTGAGTTAGCTAGGGTCTTGTTCTAGCAACTTCTTATGTCATGTATAGAGGCTTTTCAGACATAGACGATATTCGGGTCTTCTTCAAATCATGTTTCTTTTGATTTTATCTTATGGATTGAGTTATCTAATTCATATTATGCTTCCTCTATTCTTAATTGACATAGCTGAGTTATGCTATGACCAAGGGTTAGCTTGGGACACTTGTGGTCTAAGGTCCCGTGTTATTCCCATGGGGTAGCTTCGGGGTGTGACACTCCCCAAGTTGGAGTTCACGATGATCGTGCAGCAAAACAAAATTTATAATTCCCAAAAAGTGTCGGGGTTGTACCCAAGGGACTTGGAGCTAACTAAATTAAGATTGTGTCGAATTGAGTTCAAGGTGAGAGTAAGTGCTTAAACAAGAAAAGTAAAAGATTGGGAGAATTGGGATGTTGTCACTACAATCATAATTCAATTAAAAGTAAATAAAAAAAAGTGGGTGTATCAAATAGAGTAGGCGACTAGGGATGTGTATCCGATGGGGCTCTAAACATGGGCTAGGGTGATTATCAATTCACATTTGTTCTCTTTTATTGACATAAGTAGCGTTGGTCATGGGTATGGATTGTTATCTTTCGATCAACAACCATATATCCGATGATCTTGGTTAGAGCATCATCGGTTTGATCGATAAACAACCAACCTAAGCTTGGGGAGGTCATACTATCTCTAGCTTAGACCCTTGAATGGGTGATTCCTTTGATAAGACCTATTTCTAGCCTCAACTCTTGATGGAGTCCCAAGTTCCCACAAGCAATTTCACATCCGAAACAATGCAATCCTCTTTCAAGCAATCACATAGTCAAGTAATGAAAATTAATGTTTGCAACCACCAATTTTAGGATTAAAACTTGGTGAAACTACTAGACCCATGTCAAATAAGCAATTATAAAGATGAATTAACAACACCCATACCCATTTGTCAAGCACCCATCATCAACACACCCCTAGACAAGATAAATTAGCCACTCATATAAATGGAGAAAGATATACCAAATGGGCAAGTCAAAATCCTCTTCATTAAAGCTAAATCTCAAGTTCCAAGCTCAATTTGAGTACACAAATGGTTAACCAAGAGAATGGATTCAAACCCTCTTCTCTTTGGAGAGGAAAACTTGTTCTTAAGGCAAAAAGCTTTCTCAAATATTCAGGACTAAAGTAGAATGTTTACAAATAAGCCTAAATGAGCCTTTTATAGCTTCCCAAAATGTCACTAAAATTTAGGACAAAATTGTCATTTCGGGTGGTGTACAACGCGATGTGTGGTTCGCATGTCATGATGTGTGCGTTGGACATCCTCTTCGATTAGACTAGTGACTTCAGCTAACTTTGGGAGCTTCGTGCAAAGGTGGTGCAGTTTGCACCTTAGTATATGCGCGTTGCACAGCGACCACACTTCTTAATAGATTCTTTAGTGGCTTTTGCAACTTTAAGCGGAGGAGGTGCGGTTTGCACTTTGGCTAGTGCGTGTTGCACGGCCGCCACATAGCAATAACTCATGGATTTAGGCTCAATAAGTTGGTAGATTACCGACTTATCAAACCCCCAAACTTGAACTATTGTTTGTCCTCAAGCAAGATCCTCACAAGGCAAGAGATGAATTATGCTTTAGACTCAATTAGGCACAAGAGACTAATCTACACTAAAAAAAATAAAATTATTGAACAAAATACTCAAACAAAGACTCAACTACGATGCTTATCTCAATTTGAACCCTCACAAACTCGAGGAATTTGGCAATTTCAAAACTCTTTCCACAAGGACTTCATTTCTCATTCAAAATCAAGGAAATTTTGTCGGTCAAAACAAGACATTTAAGCTTCTCAAGTCATTGGCATGGACCGTCAAGGTTTGCCTCAAGATTCGCCACACAACTTGTCTCATTCATTCCCCTCAATTAAAATAGAGACCTCATGTTTCAATTCGAGTGCATGATACCACTCACCACAAGAGAAAATCCCACTCACAATCATTCGATTCATAAACAATCGAGATTATAGGAGACTAAAAAGACTCTCACGCTCTCAAGGAAATTCAAGTGCCCATGCGTTGAACCATAGGCTTGACCTTCATGTAGATCGCCACTAATGTAGGGTAGCCAAGCTCGAAATCACCAAGGACTTGCAGGTTACGATATTGGCTAGGGCTAAGGTGAGGATTTTATTTGGTTCAAGTGGTTACACCTCCCTAACGCTCTTTGTTCTCATTTCGAATCACCACTCACATTTTCAAATTTCAATTTCACCTTATTTCTCCCTTACACAATCCCAAGATTTCTCCTTTTTACTCATGATCATTCAAACTCCTTGTATCGCCTTTGTTTGGTAGCACCTATTTTTGCTTTTCATTTTTCTCATTCGATTGAATTTTTGGAGCAAATTTTCAATTCAAACCGAAGGTGCTACTTTGCACTTTAAGTGAACTTCTTTTCTTCTCCTTATTTTATTACATGCACCCCCAAACTTAGACATTTGCCTAGGTTATCCTTCATTTCCCCCCAAACATAGGCTTTTAGCCTACATTTCATTTCCAAGAAATTAGGGAGGATGGGTGCCAAGATAGAGGTTCCAAAAAGGTCAAAGTGTTAACAAGGTTCCTAAGAACGGGTGCAAGCTCAAAGGGTTTTACTAGGGTTGAAGTCATGGAAAGTCTTTTGGGCGAAGTGGTTATCGAAAAGGGCCTAAGGTCATCTCTCAAGCTTAGTCACACCTAGAATTTCACCTTGAATCACATTTGGGGCAAGTTCTAGGTGACACTTATGCACAAGAATCAAGGTAAAGCCTCACCACACAAGGCATCATGCCACAAGACTTCTTTCATTAGTCTCAAAATCAATTGGGAAAAATGATTTTCAACAAGCTATTCCGAGTTCATTACACACTTGTTTGTGATTCAATCAAGCCAAAGCGAGAGTGTGCAAGTCATGACAAGAGAATGCTTTTCCTCAAAATTACATTTCCCTTCTTCCTTTATTTTCACAACAAATTGCCAAGAGAAATTTTTCGGTGGGCCTATTTAGAGACAAGCAACTACAGACTCAATTCTCAAACTAAAACTTGATATTTTCCCTTAAGAAAGTCACCTATCAATCTATCATAGGAAAACACCAACCCGGTTAGACAAAAAAACAAAAGAAAATAATCAAACTTTTGCTCCTTGGGAAAGAACCATGGTATTAAGAAAATCCTTGGAGTTTATTTCTAAACTACTATTAACAAGGCGATATCCAAATTATGCGCTCATGATTCAGTTTAAAACAAGCCTTGGCGTAGGCCTTTAGCGCATTTGCAAAGCACATGTAGTGAAACAATGGGGCATGTAAAACAAAACTGGCAACAAAATCCAATCATGAAAAGTCAAGCCCGGTGAGAGCACAAATAAGCTCAGAATAAAAATAAAACATAACTAAAAGGTCACAATTATCCAAAATGCGCTCGACAAGGGCCAAAAAAAAATATAGCAGAATGTCATCAAGGCCCGACAAGGGCAGTAAAAACTAGTATCTCAAGCCCACTTACGGGCACCAACAAAAGCAAGTAAAGCCACCCCTTTCCCATAAAATAACATTGCCCTCAATGCTGATAGTGCAATGGGAAAAGGGTGGAACTCCCTGGAGGACTAAGCCTCATCGTCATCATCATTTGTAGCTATCTCCTTATATGCGGGCTTCTCACTCTCATCATCATCTGGATCTTGATCTTCATGACCGGAAAACACCTCATCCTCATAGGCTGCAAACAAGCTATCCAAGGGGCTAGTATGTTTGTGAGGTGGAGGCAAAGTGGTCAAGTCTTCTTGTATTACCGGGGCTTTCCTTTTTTCCTTGGCCATGTCTTTCTGAAGGGATTTGGTAGATTTTTCACAAGCATCCACCCATTTGCGCAGATTGAGAACGCTCTCTACAACTTCTTTCATGGCCCACTTGACTGCCCTATTAATCAAACACGGTAGTTCATCTGCTAAGTCCTTCAATTGCCTCTTATGATTGTATGTTTTGTCGACCATGTCCTAGAGGCTATTTTTGGATAGTGTCTCTTTGGGTGCAGATGCTGAGGGTGTGTAAGCTTCCGAAGCAGGATGAGGCAGAGGAGAGGTATGTATTGCACTATCAGAGTCATCATCCTCGACTTCCACAAATTCCTCTACCCTCAGCCTTTTGAATCGAGGAGCGTCCCAGTCAGTCTTCTTGTCAAGATCTAACACACTAATGGTTGGAGTAGGAGTATCATAGTTGAAGTAGGGAACACTCGCTTGTCCATAAAGATTGCTAATTAACACCGGGAAAGGAAATTCATCACCATTTCTTTGAGATTTCCTTTTTATGACAACATTGATATGATCTCCTACCATGATAGTAGCTACCAGCAAGGCCTTATCATGGGTGATCTTTTGGTCATTTTGAGAAGGCATGAGATAGGAGCGGACAAAGTTATACCATAATCGTGCCTCAAAGTATAAAGTCAGGCTAGGAATTTCACCCCCATAGTAGCCCAGGGATGCATGTTCGGAGCAATGATGGGAGTAGCCCATTCGAGAGGTTTGCGCTTGAGGAGTAGCTTGGACATGAGGTCAGGTGCCGATTCAATTAGGGCACTCCAATAGATGGCATTAATTGCTGCTGGAGTGATCTTGATTTCTTTTCCCCAAACCATAACTTATTCTAATGCGGGGAAGGTCTCACAACCCCCTTTGTGGCCCTTAGCATCTTGTGTGGCCTGGTTTGAGGTGAAGAACTCCCGAACTAACTCCTTCTAATAGTTTTTGGGCACTTCCTGAAATGGTTGCCACTGATGGTAGGAAAACTAATTGGGGATGTTGGGTAAATTATCCCCCACTGCATTCAGGTTGAAAATTTGCTCCTCATTGAAGGTCCTGCCTCAATCATGATCGTAAATCACCTTCATGCCCTCTATTCTGAACCGTGTCCTCTCCTCTTCTGAGACTTGATCACGGGAGGATGAGACTTTCTTTTTCCCCTTTGAAGTGGTCTTGGAGGAGGTGGGGGTTGTTGGCCTGCGTGAGCTTCTCTCGGGGTTACCCCTATTAGAAGACATGTTCTGCATCCATAGATTGTGATCCAAAAATAAAAACACACTTTACAAAGAAGTTAGCAACTACAAAGGATGGCATGCAACGGACTAGAAAAATAATGTAGGTGACTGTTGACTTGTGCGGACACATGCAAAATGAACTAGAGAGAGTGTGCATCGCATGTGCTGTCGCACAAGCAAACAGAAACCTATATGGATATTCTTATTTAGATGCGAAGCTGGTGCAATTTACACCATCCAAAGTGCATGTTGCACCATGCATCGCCCCTCGAAGCAGTGACTGGTTCTTTCTTTTCAACATGATGCGGTGCCTTGTACGACCCGCACCTCAAGATCTATGCATCATAGGCAAAACGCACAAATGCACAATTGGACTTTTTGGTTCCTTGTGTTCTTGTGAATTCTGCATGTGATCCATAGAGCAAGATGTGCTTAGGCACTTGGCACCATTCAACAAACCAATCAACGATAAACAAAAGGGGACAAGAAATATCATGACTACAACCTCCGAGTACTCAAACTTCCTCGAGTTTCGATTAACACAACCACAAGCAAGAAAGGAACTCAACGACTTCCCTTAACATGGACGTTACCCCGTCTATCATTGGGAACATCAAGCCCTCTCTTGAAACAATGTGTATCAACAATTTTAGAAATAATTAACCCCCTCCTCGCACAAGATCTTACACGCCAAATATAATGCTTAACAATAATACAGGGTATACAATTAACAAATTCAGCATCAAGAGTCAATTTTCAATCAAAACCTTATGACAAATGATGATTTTCCCTTAAGAATGACATCACCCAATCTATCATCGGGCCAAATCATTCGTCAGTCACAAGTGGGTTACTCAAACTTCACCCCAAACACAGATTTCAAGGCTAAAAATTACTACCAATCAACATGCATTAACAAGATTCAAGTTCTACCATGTTGGAAGTAAGTAAAATCATCAACACAACTCAAAATTGGGGACCCAAAATTTTTGGAACTCACCCAAAACCAACATGGAAACTTATACTAAGCATGCTTCACAATATGAGTTCCCAATCTCCATGAAAACAAGTATTTAACATTGGGGAACTTACCACATGCGACAATTACAAAGGGAGGAGTGAAAATTGAAGCTTTTTGGACTTCAACAATGATGACCCAAGCAAACCTCACCAGAGAATGACGGCGGCAGCGGTTGTGTAGCGGTGGAGATGGTTGAGAGAGAGGAGAAGAAGATTTTTGGAAAAGTGGAGAGGTTTGTGAAAGGTTGGGAGAGAATTTTGGGAGTTGGAGAGAAAAGATGGTGGAAGGAGGAGAAGAGAGGCAGGTTTAAAAAGAAAAGAAGAAGAAAAGTTAGCCGGGTCATCTCCGGGTCAGGTCAATCAATGGGTTAGGTCAATTAAAATTCAAATTTACCTTTCGTGCACTACGACATGAGATTCGCACAAGCCTTGGTGTAGAACACATGGCGTTTTGCACATCGCCCCTTTTTCTCCCATGGTTTGCCCAGGTGTCTGCTTTAACATACATAGGAGGTGCGGTTCACACCTCATCTTGTGCATGTCGCACAGCCACCGCATCTCAGGTCAAAATCTCCAGATTTTTGAAACACTTCACACTTCACTCCTTTTGAGCTCTTTTTGGGTCCATTTACTTGTTTCTCATCATTTATCAAAAGTACCTGCATAGACATCAATAAAGGCCATAAGAACCTCTAAATCTATTCAAAACATAGCAATAATTCATAGATTTAGGCTCAATAAGTTGGTAGATTACCGACTTATCAAACCCCAAAACTTGAACTATTGCCTGTACTCAAGCAGGATACTCACAAGGCAAGAGACGAATTATGCTTTAGACTCAATTAGGCACAAGAGACTAATCTACAATATAAAAAATAAGAAAAAGATTGAACAAAAGACTCAAACAAAAGTCTCAACTACGATGTGTATCTCAATTTGAACCCCCACAAACTCGAAGCATTTGGCCATTTCAAAACTTTTTCCAAAAGGACTTCATTTCTCATTCAAAATCAAGGGAATTTTGTCATTCAAAACAAGACATTTATGCTTCTCAATTCATTGGCATGGACCATCAAGGTTTGCCTTAATATTCACCACACTACTTTTCTCATTCATTCCCCTCAATTGAAATAGAGACCTCATGTTTCAATTCGAGTGCATGATGCCACTCACCACAAGAGAAAATCCCACTCACAATTATTCAATTAACAAACAATCGGGATTTTAGGAGAACCAAAATGACTCTCACGCTCTCAAGGAAATGCAAGTGCACACGCGTAGAACCATAGGCTTTCCCTTCATGTGGATCACCACTAATGTAGGGTATCCAAGCTCAGAATCACCAAGGACTTACGGGTTACGATGCTAGCTAGGGCTAAGGTGAGGATTTCATTTGGTTCAAGTGGTTACACCTCCCTAACGCTCTTTGTTCTCATTTCGAATCACCGCTCACATTTTCAAATTTCAATTTCACTTTATTTCTCCCTCACACAATCCCAAGATTTCTCCTTTTTACTCATGATCATTCAAACTCCTTATATCGCCTTTGCTTGGTAGCACCTATTTTTGCTTTTCATTTTGCTCAATTGATTGAATTTTTGGAGAAAATTTTCAATTCAAACCGAAGGTGCTACCTTACACTTTGAGTGCACTAGAGAGAGTACGCATCGCATGTGCTGTCGCACAAGCAAACAGAAACCTACAGGGATATTCTCATTGAGATGCGAAGCTGGTGCGATTCGCACCATACAAAGTGCACATCTCACCATGCGTCGCCCCTCAAAGCAGTGACTGGTTCTTTCTTTTCAACATGATACGGTGCCTTATGCGACCCGCACCTCAAGATCTATGCATTGCAGGCAAAACACACAAATGCACAAATGGACTTTTTGGTTCCTTGTGTTCTTGTGAATTCCACATGTGATCCATAGAGAAAGATGTGCTTAGGCACTTGGCACCATTCATCAAACCAATCAATGATAAACAAAGGGGGACAAGGGATATCATGACCACAACCTCCGGGTACTCAGACTTCCCCCGGTATCCATTAACATAACAACAAGCAAGAAAGGAACTCAATGACTTCCCTTAGGATGGATGTTACCCCATCTATAATTGGGAACATCAAGCCCTTTCTTACAACAATATGTATCAATAATTTTAGCAACAATTAACCCCCTCCCCGCACAAGATCATACACCCTAAATATAATTCTTAACAATAATCATGGGTATACAATCAGCAAAATGCAGCCTCAAGAGTCAATTTTCAATCAAAAACTCATGACAAACGATAATTTTCCCTTAAGAATGACATCACCCAATCTATTATCGGGCCAAATCATTCATCAATCACAAGTGAGTTTCTCAGACTTCACCCCAAACACAAATTTCAAGGCTAAAAATTACTACCAATCAACATGCATTAACAAGATTCAAGTTCTACCAAGTTGGAGGTAAGCAAAATCATCAATACTACTCAAAAGCAGGGACCCAAATTTTTTGGATCTCACCCAAAACCAATATGGCAACTTATACTAAGCATGCTTCACAATATGAGTTCCCAACCTCCATGAAAACAATTATTTAACATCGTGGAACTTACCACAAGTTACGATTACGACGAGAGGAGTGAAAATTGAAGCTTTGTGGACTTTAACAATGATGACCCAAGCAAACCTCACTGGAGAATGATGGCGACAACTGTGGTGTAGCAGTGGTGATGGTTGAGAGAGAGGATAAGAAGGTTTTGGGAAAAGTGGAGAGGTTTGTGGAAGGTTGGGAGAGAATTTTGGGAGTTGGAGAGAAAAGATGGTGGAAGGAGGAGAAGAGACGCGGGTTTAAAAAGAAAACAAGAAGAAAAGTTAGCCGGGTCGTCTCTGGGTCGGGTCAGACAATGGGTTAGGTTAATTAAAATTTAGATTTACCTTTTGTGTGCTGCGACATGCGGTTCACACCAGCCTTAGTGTGGACCGCATGGCGTTTCGCACATCACCACTTTTTCTCCCTTGGTTTGCCCAGGTGTCTGCTTTGCCATGCAGAGGAGGTGCGGTTCGCACCTCGACTTATGCATATCGCACGGCCACCGCATCTCATGTCAGAATCTCCAGCTTTTCGAAACACTTCACACTTCACTCCTTTTGAGCTCTTTTTGGGTCCATTTCCTTGTTTCTCATCATTTATCAAAAGTACCTGCATAGACATCAATAAAGTCCATAAGAACCTCTAAATCTATTTAAAATATAGCAATAATTCACGGATTTAGGCTCAATAAGTTGGTAGGTTACCAATTTATCAAACCCCAAAACGTAAATTGTTGCTTGTCCTTAAGCAAGATACTCACAAGGCAAGAGACGAATTATGCTTTAGACTCAATTAGGCACAAGAGACTAATCTACACTATAAAAAATAAGGAAAAAATTGAACAAAAGACTCAAACAAAAGTCTCAACTACGATGTGTATCTCAATTTGAACCCCCACAAACTCGAAGCATTTGGCCATTTCAAACTTTTTCCAAAAGGACTTCATTTCTCATTCAAAATCAAGGGAATTTTGTCATTCAAAACAAGACATTTATGCTTCTCAATTCATTGGCATGGACCATCAAGGTTTACCTTAATATTCACCACACTACTTGTCTCATTCATTCCCCTTAATTGAAATAGAGACCTCATGTTTCAATTCGAGTGCATGATGTCACTCACCACAAGAGAAAATCCCACTCATAATTATTCAATTAACAAACAATCGGGATTTTAGGAGAACCAAAACGACTCTCACGCTCTCAAGGAAATTCAAGTGCACACGCGTAGAACCATAGGCTTGCCCTTCATGTAGATCGCCACTAATGTAGGGTAGCCAAGCTCAAAATCACCAAGGACTTACGGGTTACGATGCTGGATAGGGCTAAGGTGAGGATTTCATTTGGTTCAAGTGGTTACACCTCCCTAATGCTCTTTGTTCTCATTTCGAATGACCGCTCACATTTTCAAATTTCAATTTCACTTTATTTTTCCCTTACACAATCCCAAGATTTCTCCTTTTTACTCATGATCATTCAAACTCCTTGTATCGCCTTTGTTTGGTAGCACCTATTTTTGCTTTTCATTTTGCTCATTCGATTGAATTTTTGGAGAAATATTTTAATTCAAACCGAAGGTGCGACCTTGAACTTTGAGTGCACTAGAGAGAGTGCGCATTGCATGTGCTGTCGCACAAGCAAACAGAAACCTACAGGGATATTCTCATTGAGATACAAAGCTGGTGCGATTCGCACCATCCAAAGTGCACGTCGCACCATGCGTCACCCCTTGAAGCAGTGACTGCTTCTTTCTTTTCAACATGATGTGGTGCCTTGGGCGGCCCACACCTCAAGAGCTATGCATCACAGACAAAATGCACAAATGCATAATTGGACTTTTTGGTTCCTTGTGTTCTTGTGAATTTCGCATGTGATCTGTAGACCAAGATGTGCTTAGGCACTTGGCACCATTCAAAAAACCAATCAACGATAAACAAAGAGGGACAAGGGATATCATGACCACAATCTTTGGGTACTAAGACTTCCCCGGATTTCCATTAACACAACAACAAGCAATAAAGGAACTAAACGACTTTCCTTAAGATAGACTTTACCCCGTCTATCATTGGGAACATTAAGCCCTCTCTTGCAATAATGTGTATCAACAATTTTAGCAATAATTAACCCCCTCCCCGCACAAGATCATACACTCTAAATATAATTCTTAACAATAATCATGGGTATACAATCAACAAAATTCAGCCTCAAGAGTCAATTTTCAATCAAAACCTCATGACAAATGATGATTTGCCCTTAAGAATGACATCACCCAATCTATCATCAGGCCAAATCATTCGTCAATCACAAGTTGGTTACTCAAACTTCACCCCAAATACAGATTTCAAGGCTAAAAATTACTACCAATCAATATGCATTCACAAGATTCAAGTTCTACCAAGTTGGAAGTAAGCAAAATCATCAATACAACTCAAAATTGGGGACCCAAAATTTTTGGATCTCCCCCAAAACTAACATGGAAACTTATACTAAGCATGCTTCACAATATGAGTTCCCAACCTCCATGAAAACAAGTATTTAACGTCGAGAAACTTACCAAAAGCGACGATTACAAAGAGAGGAGTGAAAATTGAAGCTTTTTGGACTTCAACAATAATGACCCAAGTAAACCTCACCGGAGAATGATGGAGGCAACGGTAGTGTAGCAGTGGAGATGGTTGAGAGAGAGTAGAAGAAGATTTTGGGAAAAGTAGAGAGGTTTGTGGAAGGTTGGGAGAGAATTTTGGGAGTTTGACAGAAAAATGGTAGAAGGAGGAGAAGAGAGGCGGGTTTAAAAAGAAAAGAAGAAGAAAAGTTAGCTGGGTCATCTACGGGTCGGGTCGGTAATGGGTTAGGTCAATTAAAATTTAGATATACATTCCGTGCACCGCAACATGTGATTCGCACCAGCCTTGGTGCGGACCATATGGCATTTTGCACATTGACCCTTTTTCTCCCCTGGTTTGCCCAGGTGTCTGCTTTGCCATGCGATGGAGGTGCGACGCGCACTTGGGCTCTTGCGGTCTGCACAGCCTAGCACATATCGCCTCTAAATTTTCAAATTCCTTTAGGCAGTCTATTTTGGCATGTGGTGCACTTTGCGACACGTATAATTGCTTGTGCAGTCCACTGCAATAACTCATTTTTGCCCTGTTTTTCCCTTGTTCAATTTTTCCATCCATGCATTCCCTATAAACACACCAAAAATAACAAAATATAACAAAAAATAAATAAATAAACTTGGGTTGCCTCCCAAGCAGTGCTTGATTTAACATCGCGGCATGATGATACTACCTCAATCAATCATTCTTTGGGTTGGTGATGGTGTCGCTAGGTAACGTCCCTTTCATCCTCGGGTTCATTTTGCTTGAAAGGTGGTTCATTTTGGCCTGTAGATGCTTGATCAAGGCTGAGTGGGAGCTCACCGTTTGGTGAAGTGTTGAGACTTCACTCTTTAGCTCGCTCACTCCCGTATTTGTGGTGTCCACCTTCTTAAGAACTAAGGACAACATGTCCTCCAACTTGGAATGGTCGGGGTTTCTTGTGCCCAGTTGGTAGAGAGAGTCCCCCTTGTTTGGATAAATATAGGGATTCAAACTCCAGTGATTGAAACGATCACCATCCTTGTCTCTATCCCGCCAATTTACGTCTCTTTCTTTGTCTCAAATCTAACCTTGGTTCTCCTCCCTCGGGCGATAATACCCGGGCCAAGAACCCACCGACACAAAGCACAGTTTGCCATCAACTACTGTCATTAGATCATCATCATTCGCTTTGATTTTTGGTGTACTCACTTTCTTAGCACCACCCTCTCCCATCACATGCTTGGCCATTAGATCAATTTGTGTCATCATTTTGTCCATGGTCTCATCATGCTCCTCATCCTTCTTCCTCATTTCATTAACCAAGATAGATGAGGGTCCTTCCAAAGTTTGTACATCAGCTTCTCTCGTATGCCAAGCTTGATTTGTTTTTATCATTTGCTCTAATAAAGTCGAGGCAATAGGAAACTCTAAGTCCATAAAGGTGCCACCTCCAAGGTTGTCAGCCACTGACTTATGTAGAGAGTTCAACGACCGACAGAAGCTTTCTAGCAATACGTTGTTTGACAACTCATGGTTCGGACACAAGACAAGCTTCTTTTGAACCTTAACCAAACTTCATGTAAAGGCTCATCTGGGAGCTGCCTAATGTTTGTAATCTCATCTCTTAGCTTCATCATTCGAGATGGAGGAAAGAACCTCAATGTAAATTCCTCAACCAACTCGGCCCAAGATGTGATAGAGTCATTCGGTAACTCTTCCAACCACCCCGTGGCTTCCCCCATCAAGGAAAAAGGGAATAGGCGTAGTCAGATGGACTCTTGGGATATATGTTGAAAAATGAACGGTTGGGGAATCTCCACAAAATTCCAAATATGCTGGTTGGCATCTTCGTGTGTTGCTTCACTAAATAGGCCCTTCATTTGGATTAAGTGGAGCATGGTGCTAGTCACATGAAAGACAGCATTTCCCACCATGGGGGGTAGGTGGATTGCACCTATACCCCATTGCATCATAGGCTCAGCCTCGTCGGCCTCCATGAAGCCATCAACGCTCTCATTGTCGTCAACATCATTCGTAGGCTAACCTGCTTAATCACAACTCAAATAACAAACGAAGGTAAAAGAAACAAGTACTCTAAAAATGATTTCAATTCAACAATAAAAAAGCTAACAACTCAAGTTCCCCGGCAATGGTGCCATTTTTTATGAATGCTCAAATCGTGCTCCCTAAGTTGGAGGTCATGACGATCGTGCAGCAAAACAAAATTTATAATTCCTAATGAGTGTCAGGGTTGTACCCAAGGGACTTGGAGCTAACTAAATTAATATTGTGTCAAATTGAGTTCAAGGTGAGAGTAAGTGCTTAAACAAGAAAAGTAAAAGATTGGGGGAATTGGGATGTTGCCACTACAATCATAATTCAATTAAAAGAAAATAAACAAAAGTGGGTGTATCAAATAGAGTAGGCGACTAGGGATGTGTATCCGATGGGGCTCTAATCATAGGTAGGGTGATTATCAATTCATATTTGTTCTCGCTTATTGACATAAGTAGTGTTGGTCATGGGTATGGATTGTTACCTTTCGATCAACAACTATATATCCGATTCTCTTGGTTAGAGCATCATCAGTTTGATCAACAAACAACTAACCTAAGCTTGGGGAGGTCGCACTATCTCTAGCTTAGACCCTTAAATGGGTTATTCCTTTGATAAAAGCTATTTCTAGCCTCAAATCTAGAGAGAGTCCCAAGTTCCCACTAGCAATTTCACATCCGAAACCATGAAATCCTCTTTCAAGCAATCACATAGTCAAGTAATGAAAATTAATGTTTGCAACCACCAATTTTAGGATTAAAACTTGGTGAAACTACTATACCTATGTCAAATAAGCAATTATAAAGATGAATCAACAACACCACACCCATTTTTCAAGCACCCATCATCAACACACCCCTAGACAAGAGAAATTAGCCACTCATAGCAAAGGAGAAAGATATATCAAATGGGTAAGTCAAAATCCTCTTCATTAGAGATAAATCTCAAGTTCCAAGCTCAATTTTAGTATACAAATGGTTAACCAAGAGAATGGATTCAAACCCTCTTCTCTTTGGAGAGGAAAACTTATTCTTAAGGCAAAAAGCTTTCTCAAATATTCAGGACTGAAGTAGAATGTTTACAAATGATCCTAAATGAGCCTTTTATAGCTTCCCAAAACGTCACTAAATTTTAGGACAAAATTACCCCTTCGGGTGGTGTGCGGTGCAACGTGCGGTTTGCACGTCATGATGTGCGCATCGCACATCCTCTTCGATTGGACTAGTGACTTTAGCTAACTTTAGGAGCTTCGTACGAAGGTGGTGCGGTTCGCACCTTGGGATATGCGCATCGCACAACAACGACACTTCTTAACAGATTCTTTACTGGATTTTGCAACTTCATGTGGAGGAGGTGCGGTTCACACCTTGGCTTGTGCGTATCACACGGCCACCGTATCTCAGGCCAAAATCTCCAACTTTTTGAAACACTTCACACTTCACTCGTTTTGAGCTCTTTTTGGGTCTATTTCCTTGTTTCTCATCATTTATCAAAATTACCTGCATAAACATCAATAAAGGCCATAAGAACCTCTAAATCTATTCAAAACATATCAATAATTCATGGATTTAGGCTTAATAAGTTGGTAGATTACTGACTTATCAACAACCAAGGAACACAATCAAGTGAAAACAAAAATCTGATATCCCATACTACCGGAGCATACACTAAGCAAATAGCAAACAAGGTTGGAATTCGAATACAATATGCATGATGATGTGATATGACAACACTGGTTTGATAGTAACCCTGTATGTACCTCCTCCAACGCGTTTAGGCCCAGTGGGTAGGATCCATAAAAGGTCCGCCCTGTATACCTCAACTATACCATATACCCCTCCTCCGGCACACTTGGCATGTAACCCCTAGTGCGGATTGGCAAGGTCCATGGAGGTCCTTGACCACATACTAAAATAGAATGTGAATCTTAAAGTAGGTCTAGATCAGTAATCAAAATCTCATAGTACATGCCCAAAATCGAATTGGGTCTAAAATTGTAGTAGTAATCTCAAAACCCTGTCAAAGTATGCCCGAAGTGTATCAGGGTCTAAATAAGTGATCAAAGTCTCAACAACCCTTATAACGGATGCCCGGAGTGTATCCGGGTCTAAATCCATAGTAAAAACATATGTCTAGTGCTACGGCACAGCCGAGCCTAGTATCAGTGGCAAAACTGGTGATAAAATCATCATAATATCCTCTTTACTCCAAGAGGTTTCATAAAATCAGCTCTAAATCCCATTTATAGTCATTTTACAAAAATTGGGCCCTCGAGGCCATGCAAGGTTCAGAAAACCATTTGTAGTAGGCTCGAAGCCAAAACGGTAGTAAAACATGCAGAAAGTCCTTTGCATGAATGATATGCTCGCAAACAATAGATTAACCCAACGGCTCACAAATAACCTATCGGCCCTGCACAGGCACAATCAGCTCTACAACACAGATATCCGGCCTAAAGTAACATCTCAATGTTCAGGACTCACGAACATTCCCAAATATTCCAGCGTCTATAGTCCAGAGGCATATACAAGGGCCAAACGGGACCACAAGGGTAATAATACAATACTACAATGAGTACTACAAATAACGTAAGAATAAATTGGACAGAAGAGATGAACAGGATCTGGGGTACCAACCTAGAATGACCAACCCAAAGATACTAATTAATGAAATTATAGCCTATATACGCAAAGTCTAAGGTAGGGAAGACCGTAACCTACCTGTCGTTCGACGACTAGCTTCTGGAACGGCATCGTCCAAGCTCAAATTATTCCACGAAGCCTCGAATCACGAACAAACTATCAATAACATATTCTATGCATCTATACTAATCTAACGATGCTCAAAATGCTAATAGAGTAGCCGAGTCAAAATTTGGGTCAAAAGTGGGCCCGCGGGGTCCATAACTTGAAATAAAAAATGGAAACGCACAATGATCACCACACTCCCGTGATTGCACGCTCAGAAGATTAAAGGAATTGGACCAGAAAATGGGGCTAAAACAACCCACCAATTTAGAGAAATCAAAGAGGGAACCAAAGGGATTTTACCGGGAAATAACAAGGAAACTTACCGAATTAAAGACGAAAACACGCTTAGGAACCAAGAACTATCACACCCACGCCTGGAATTGAAACCACACAGAGAAATATAGAGCTTGGAGCTTATAACAATGGAGAAATGTGTTTAAAGGGTGATGAAAACAAAGAGGAAACTATATATGCTGCCAGGGGTCCTTCTTCACGATCGCGAAGGGAGCCCACGTGGTTGTGAGGATCACGCTGGCTAGACCATCGAGATCGTGAGGACTAGCCATGCAATCACGAAGAACAAGAGCGGAGGGGGTTCATCGCGGTCGCGAGGAAGGATCTCGCGATCGCGTAGAGCAAAGGAAGGCTAATCCACAGGCCCATCATCGCAATCGCGTGAAGGGACCCTCGCAGTCGTGATGACCAACGAGACAAAATATGTTTAATACACAATATGCACATTTTAGGGATGGCAAAATCATTCATGCCAATAAATAAAATTATTTATATTAGTAACTCCAAGTTACCATGACATGTGTTATTTTCTTTAGTAAACTTCAGGTTTACTATTGCATAAAGTCAGATTTACTACTTCGAGAATAAATTTTAGAATATTTTTTCTCAATTATTCTACCTCTTTCGGAGGTGGATCGTGATGTAGTCACAATCAAGTGCATGTTTGTATTTATATGTCGTACTAAATATTATCACATTCACTTCAAGGAATAGATCTATATTCGTATAAATCAAAATTCTGATTCTCCAAGAATGGAATATAATCGTGCCTTAAGAACATCAAATTATGATAGCTTATAATATCTTTCAAGATATTGCTACTTCAGGAGAAAATCGAGACATACATATAATATAGAGAATCTTTCTCTAGCATATCTTTCAGAATATACCATGCTTCAATGCAATTATTGCTTTAGGGGTTATTCTGATGGTTATGTACCAGAGTTGATCAAGTAAACCATTTAATTAGGTTTATCACATCAAACGGATCCAACAGTTATACTATTAGTAGCAACCTCGTGATAGCCATATATATATATATATATATATATATATATAGATCTGCTTATATTTAGAGTCAAGTAATTGAACTTGAGAAATTCAAAATATGTAAACAATAAGATAAAAGCTTACCTGACAAACATGAAATTGGTGTCTGACTTCTCGGTTATGGTAAGATGAAGTTTTGAAAACTTCAATATTCTATAAAAAGTGTGTTTCATCATATGACTTACCTGAAGCATAAAGCTACAACATTATCAACAATTTATAAGGATGCTACCGGCAATATTTTATTATCTAAGAAATTCGTGCTGATAACGTGTTATGAAATATTAAACTCAGAAAGATGAAGAATATAATAGAGAGGGAGATAAGTTCATATTTCTCTTGAAGGATGTGTTAAGAAATTTAGGGATGAATTACAATGAAGGAAAACTCCTTTATTTATAGGAAAAAATTGATTGTATCCCAAAGTTAGGGTTCCTAACTTTTCCCCAAAGAAACTTCAAAATAGACATTCACTACAATAATAATACTTTATAACACAAAAAGAGTTATTTAAAATCATGTTGATTTGAAGGTGAATTTTTATTTGGAAATGTAATTTGAATTTTTATTTGGACATGTAATTTGAATTTTAAAAGTTATATTATTTTTTTAATATAAGAATCTCATAATTTGTAAAAACTATAAAAAATTTCTTAATTCTTATAATATTATAAAATGAGCAATCTATAGTTCATTAACAAATATGAGAATATCTTAAGGCTCCGCACTAAGAAATAGCATATCTTCATTTTTTTTACTAAATAAATGGTTATGATTGTATATTATTATAAATTTTTAAATACACATAATTTTAAAAGATCTATAAGTCAAATAGATCAACGATAGTAGTAACTAGTTATTATTACATATAATTTTTTCATATGGTACAAACAATCTCTTCACGTCAAACATGAGTCTTTTCTTACAAAGTATAAAATTTTGTAAGTTTTTTTAGTAATATAAATTTGTAGGTCAAATTTTAAATTTTTTTAAAAAAACTTGAAACTATAATCCTACCTTTTTGTAGGATTTGAGATTTGAAATCAAAATTTTAAATTGAAAATTAAAATTCTGTTCAAATATCATAAACAAACAATAATTTTAAATCAAAATTTTAAACTTGAACTTCAAATTACATGGTCAAAAACCTACAGTTAACCCTTTTTAAACCTCAACTTAAAGAATTAATACACAATATTTATAAATTTATTAAAGTTAGTCACTATAAAAATCAATTTCAGACTGTTAAGTCTGAAGTTAATCTCTATGAAAGCTTAACTTTAACCTGAAGTCTGAGTTTGAATACAGTTCAATTCGATTTGAATTTAGCCAAAACTTTTAGCTAGGATGTTTTTTAAAAACTAGTTGAACTTTAATTTTGAAAAATTGGATATATTTTAAATAGGGCTCTTACGTAACTGTATAGGTGACAAAAAATATTTTCAATAAAAATGACCCCATGTATATGTAATATATCGATATTATATAAATAACATATAACTGTGTATATATGATGTATAACTATATATATCAGAGATACATATACATCTATATATAATAATTATACAATATTTATAAATTACAACAATTCATCTTCTTCAACGAATTAATTTTTTTTTCAATAAGGTTTTCTTTTTAATATGAGTGCTCAAAGCGAACTACCTGATATCACTTCTATCAAAAATTCACATAATGTATGATTTATTAAAAAAGAATGCACTCCCCGTCATGAATTTCTTAAATATCATTATTCGACCTAAAAAATCTCTTTCATCTTATCATCAACGCTCTTAGTGATTCTTAGCTAGCCCTCCTTGGTCATTGGTTAAAGTTGGAACACAATTCGTATCCCTATGACATGATTCCGCATCTCTCTCTCACTCCAATAGGTCTCTCTTTCATCCGATAGCAGTTTGGTTCATAACTATCATTTGGTAGGTACTATAACATTTCTTATGCATCGTTGGGTGGAAATTAAAGTGTCTTCAGGTTATGCAATACTAGGAATATAAGAGGTCATGGAAACCATTATGATGTTAATTGTCCTCCTCTTTTTTTACTTGGCTGGCTATCGCTTGTCAATTCATGTCCGATAATCCACATATAAAATTATCTAAATGGTTCTCGATTTTGATGAACTTATAATTTTATCGGTATTTATCTCTCTCTCTCCTGATTTTTCTTGTGTCTCTAAAATATGACATATATTTTGAAACCATATTCAGAGTAGATCCTTATCAGAAAGTTTATTTATTTTGCTTAATCACCTTTAACTTGCTTTAATGCACAAATATTATATTTTTAGTGGCGGATCCAATTATGGGTCTAAAAGTTTGACAAGATCAGTTTTTAATAAAGGGTCAAGTTCAATTTTATGTACAAAAAATAGTATAAATAAAATTAGAAATACTTCTTATAAAAACAAAAACAAAAAAATTATTAGAATTTGTAGGATCTGCGACCGGGCGGTAGTCCGTCATAGTCAATGATCTAGCAAGTCAAGCATCCTTAAATGGATTTAAGAATCGAGATATATGCAGATTTAGTTATGATTTGATGACTGTATGGAGGCTGTTAAAGCTTTTACCCAAGCAAGGGGCCTGTCGAGATCCAGTACATATTGTTATTAAACCCATGTGTCTAGCAGTTCTAACCGGGTAGAGATGCCCTTTTCTCCTTTAACGGGATTGAGACCACGGCTGGCTAGACGGAGTCACTAAGACAAAGCTAATAACAATAGTATCAGATCTGACTGTGCCACCATCTCAGAACCAAGTCAAGAAACCATACCTAAATTTGTTTATATCTGGATAAAGGCTAGATCTTTCATGGTGAATACAAAAGCGAAATTAGTTAGTCGACATAGATACAACTAAGTTTAGCCGGACATAGTCATGGCGTTACTTGAGGAAGGGGAGATAAATAAAAGACAATTGAAATTATTACCTTGAAGAACTTTCTTATATATTCCGGTTGATCTCCGGCAAACCTTTACAATATTTAGAGAGAGAGAGAGAGAGAGTGTAAAACAAAGAACTTAAGAAAATGGTTTTTTAAAACCTTCCTCTCTGTCTACGAAAGACTCCCTTATTTATAGGGAAATATAAAATATTTGGAATCTTTCTACAGTACTTAAAGAGACCCATCTGTCCCTTACACAGTTTATTTACTGTAGTTTAAACTTATCAAGAAACTGTTCATATCTTGTCTTTTCCCTTGAGCCTCCGTAAGAAATCTTCTGCCTTTTCCAGCATATCGTCTGGAACGGATTCGCCGAGTTGGGCTTCCTGTGCTTCTACTGTATCACTGTTGGCGTCACTTCTCATAGAAGTGTCTGATTTTTCATATTGGTTTATGTTTAGCATCAGATTCTTCTTGATTTCATCCAGATAGTTTTTAATCATTTCTTCTTTATCTCCACCTTGAACGGAGATCTTTCTGGCCTTATTACGGACTGAATTATCTTGTATGAAAACATCCTGTTGGGGGGCAAGACTATATTCTTGGATCTTCGCTTGAATTAGATCTAATAACTCTTGTCCATATAACAATTTTGTTGTGGGATCCTGCTTTATTAGCTTATCCCAAAAGTTGTTATAAAAATTTCGATATAAACATGGAATTCGTTCTTCAGTATAATCTACTTCCGGGGTCCATTTATGGATCCATGGAATAGAAAATTCAATAAAGAAATAAATTTGATCAATTTTTTCAATATAACAAACATGATCCATGAGATATATCTCATTGAGTTTGGGTGATATTTTCGCCCATTCTTTGTATAACTTAAAAAATGGATCTGGCGAAATCTTTGCGGTTGGGCCGTGGTATGACCACCAATTTAGAAACCAGTTAGGAATGGGTTCTGCGAATATCTTCGCACAAATTTTTAAAAACCAAGTATGCTTGTGCTTCTCGTTATTATAAATGAGAGCTTTATCAAAAGTATGGACGTAGTCCCAGTAAGTAAAATTCATGGGTACGCCTTTTAGGCTCAGTTGCCTCTCTTTCATTGTGGATATTCCCCAATCTTCAACAGATATAATCTGTTTGATTATCATCTTTGAGAAGTTATAAACATTCTCGTCTGCGTTATAACCACTGAAATGCTGGAATTCCGCACTTCCTGTACTTATGAGAATTGTCTCGTAATAAGCTCGGGTTTTGTATGACTCACCCGGGAAATATAATCCTTTGATTAAATACCTTTGGAATATTTTCCAAGGTTCTTCTTTTCTCTGAATATCAGAGTTTTCCAGGAGAAATATCATTTCTCTTTTTGGAATCTTTTCATAAGTAGAGGTATCATCAGCCTCTTCTCTGGCAACAGATGCAAAAGTAGATTGTTGCCTTTGAGCTCTTTGAGCTAAATATTGCTGTAACCGATTATATAATGGATCAGTTGTTGGAATATCTTCCAAATTTATTGGGGTTGAACTTGAGCTTGCCTGAGATGGTTTTGAGTTTATTAAACTCATTCCATAATTTTGTATAACCGGGGAACGGTATGTGGACCCATATGATGATCCTGATGATGAGGGGGATGATCTTCCCCTTCCTCTTCCTCTTCTTCCGCGTCCTCTATCCTTGGTCACCCAAGGGGGTTCCATTCTGTGCAGAAAATGCATCCGTTATTCATAAATATTTAAATCAAGAAGGAAGTATCTTTCTTCTTTTAAGGCAATAATATCTTCATATAATGAAGTGTCTGTTATTGTTTTGTCTATGATTTTCCATATCACAAGTTCCTGCAAATTCTGGTATCAGAGCCTAGGAAACTTTCATGGTAAATACAAGATTGAGGTGAAGTTATGAGACATAGGTACAACTCTGTCTTAACTCTGTCTTGATGGATCTCGGTGAGATAAGTACTAAAAGTACTCGTCTAGAGGAGGTAGATATACCTCAAAATCTTGATTTACTTAATAAATGGACTATTCCAAAGGTTGATATCAAAACCATTATGATTATGGTTGGTTTGATAAACTCTCTTCTAAACAATTGATAAAAACTACTGAGCAATCTCTTGCTTTAAATTCTTCTGAACAGACTATTCATTTGTTAAACAAACGTGATATTGATTTATATAAACATCGTTATAATTATCTGCATATTGGTATGGTCCAAATTGCCTTCAAACCTTTGACCCTTAAAGGGTTGCCTGAAACTTTTCTAGCTGCTCTCAGAGATGCTAGGAATTTAAATTTTCGTCAATCTTTAATGGGTTCAATTGAATCTACAGTGGCATATGGCCCAGTATATTTTAATACTCAGCCCAATCTGCAGTTATCTCTTTCTGATGTTAATATCATCGATGCTTTAACTTTAAATGTTATAACGCATGGGTATAATTACGTGCCTGATTCAGAACTGATATGTTTATCTTACAGAATTTATTTTAAGTTATTATCTACTTTAAATCCTAGATGTAAGTTGTATGATACATCTGAGCAAACCATTTTAGTAGAGACCAACTTTGCTAGGTCCAAGTTCACCACGAGGAGACCTATTAGATGGGAAGAAATTAATTTTTCCACCACTTGGACTTTAAATTCGGTTATTTCTCCGAATCAAGTAACTGATACAGTTACAAACTCTGAATATTCTCATATTTCTCAAGATTCTGATGGTAGAATATGTATTCAATTTTCTGACAATAGTTATACTTCTCATAGGCAATCTTTTTCTAATAGTTTGATGCCTGCAGTAAATTCTATTTACAATAGACGTTCTTTATCTAGTAATAAATTACTGCCTGATTTGCATCATATTTCTCCTATTGAACCTGTCTATGGTCCAGCTCGAGATCGGGCTGCTTCTTTACACACATTATCTTCTATTGCCTCTAATAAAAAGGCTGAAATAAAAATTGATCCTCTGTTAAATGTCGTAAGAGCTAAGGATAATTCCTCAGATGTCTCTGACAAGGATATTCCTTCTGTGTCCGAAATGGATTTCAACCCTAATGATAGTTGATTATGGATGTACACCAAATAGATTTTAGTCCAGGCTCACTGGCAAGAAAATACATCCAAAATGAATTTTCAAATGATAAGTGGAATCAGTTTAAAACTTGGTTTTTTGACACTTATAGTGAAAACGATTTAAATAATATTTCTCAAGAATTTTATGAGAACTGTGCTTTACATAATCATATTATGTTCTTTGTTCCCTGGTTTATAACCAGCTATTTACCTTTGTTCATCAATGTTCTTGAACGTTCTTATAAAGATGCAAAAGGTGATATTATAAAAACTGTTTATCCTCCGCAGTCATCGTTTGTTTTACCTAATAATGTGGGTATCACTTTTACTGCGTTTCAAAAATTTGTGGAAAAAGATGTGGCTACTGTTAGTATAAATGAGATTAATAATCTCATCACTCAAAATAATTATTTGGGTCTTTATGTTAAAGTATTGGGAGAACATATTAGCTCTCTTGATAAAAAGCTAGATGAATTAACTGCTTTAGTGATCCAGATGAAGGCTGACATGAGAGATGCGGCTTCGGCTTCAACTTCTAGTTCGGCTCAGCTTTCTAAGCTCCCCACTCATGTTCAAAGACCCCCTGAAATTCAGGGCTTCATTTTCAAACCACTTCAAGAGTTAGAGGAACTTCTTGATAAATTTTTTTCTAAATTAGGAATGAATCCTATTGATTTATCAGAAGATTTTGCTACTGATATAGAAAATACTTTTGATTTAAAAAATCAAGTTGATTTTGAAATTAATAAACTTCGTGGCTATCCTAAGAAGAATAGTGGTAATACCAGTTTTGCTCATAAGCCCAGTATGCAAACGTATTATTATTCTAGACCAACCCCTCAAGATGTTCTAATTGAAGAGCGAGATTGGAACCAGACCAATACTTCTTATAGTGGTACTGAAATCTATGAATGGAACTTGGATGGCTTGACTGATAGACAGCTTACTATTCTCGTCCATAGAATGCTTATGTATTCAACCATCTGTCGAAGTACTAATAATACTGACAGAAATATTTGCAAAATGATTATTGCTGGTTTTACTGGTCAATTAAGAGACTGGTGGGACAATTATATGAGCATTGAAGCCAAGGCTGCAATTATAAATGCCATTTCCGACAATGAAGGTGTTGACAACCTAGGAATGGCTCTAACGAGAAATAGAGAAGACGCAGTTTATACACTAGTCCTGACCATTTTGAAACATTTTAATGGTAGATTTACCAACCAATATGAGACAGTTCGTTCTCTGTTAAATGGTCTACGATGTAGACACTTAGGCGAATTTAGGTGGTACAAAGATACCTATCTCAGTCGGGTAATGGAACTGCCCGAAAACAAGTATGAGTACTGGAAAGCTAGGTTTATAGACGGCTTGCCGCCATTATTTGCTGAAAGAGTTAAAAAATCTCTAAGGGATCCTCAAGGAAATATCCCTTACCTTACCTACACCTATGGAAAGCTTATTGGAGTTTGCACTCAAGAAGGTATTAACCTGTGCAACGAATTAAAGTTATCCAGACAACTTAAGATAGATAAGCTTAGGGAAAGATCTCAATTAGGAGATTTTTGTACTCAATTTGGTTTACCTGATGCCTCTGCTAATAAGCACAAAAAGGTTAGAGATTCTGATCATAACCGTTATAGAAAGAGATCTAAACGAAGATCTAGAGAAGAAAGAGAAGAACGGAAAGCCCATCGTAAGTCTCATAGATTTACGAAAAATAGATCCAAGCGCGAACTCGCAAAGATCAAGTGCTATAAGTGCGGAAAATTTGGTCATATAGCGCCTAATTGTAAACTTGAGAAGCTTAAAGCTTTGGAATTAGATGAAGATATTAATGATAAGGTTTATAGCTTCTTATACACTTCTGGTTCTGAGTCAGATTATGAGTCTGATTCTAGTTCACAAGGAAAAACTGATATGGCTGAACCATCAGGTAATACATCTGGTAATAACCAACCAGCCACAACTGAGGTTTGTAAGTGCCAAGGCGATATTTGCCATTGCGAAAATGATGAATTTTATAAACTTCAATCACAGTTTGAAGATATGAATTTACTGACTATTACTTCTGATAATGTGATAGAATTGTTAAAGGAAGTTACTGATAACAATCTTCGTGAAAAAATAATTCAGCTAGCTGCTAATAACAAAGCTAGTTCCTCAAGATCTATTGCCTCAAAAAATGATTTTGAACTTGATTATTCTGCTCCTTATTCTTTGTCTGAACTTGATTATTCTGCTCCTTACAACGCATATGGTCTGATCTGATTCAGGCCGTGCTCTTGATATTAAATATAAATTGCCTAATACTCGTATTTGTCAAAATAAAGTTTGTATTCCTCACTTCTTTTTCTTGGTGAAAAATCAGTTATATCCCCCTATTATACTTGGAACTCCTTTTGTAAATGCTATCTATCCCTTCACTAGCATAACAACTGAAGGCTTTTCAGCTACTTACAAAGGGCAAAACATCAGTTATACTTTTGTTACAGATCCGGTTTCTCGTGATATTAACGCCTTGATTGATATGAAACAAAGGCACATTGATTCTTTACAATTCGAATTATTTAGTTTGAATATATTTGATACGTTAAAATCTGCCAAGATACAACAGAAAATAAAATTGATTTCTGAGCAGATGGCCATCGATGTTTGTGCCGATCATCCTAGTGCTTTTTGGAATAGAAAAAAGCATATTGTGACTCTTCCATACGAAGAAGACTTCTCTGAGGATAATATTCCTACTAAATCTTGTCCCTGCCAGATGAACGCCGAATTGGTCGAATTCTGCAAAAAGGAAATAGACATGTTATTACAAAAGGGTTTAATAAAACCTTCTAAATCTCCTTGGTCTTGCACTGCTTTTTATGTTAATAATGCAGCAGAAAAGGAACGTGGTGTTCCCAGGTTAGTAATAAACTACAAACCTTTAAACAAATATCTTAAATAGATTCGATACCCTATTCCTAATAAGAGGGATTTACTTTCAAGATTATATGATGGCAACATCTTTTCAAAATTTGATTTAAAATCAGGTTATTGGCAGATTCAAATTTTCAAGCAGCATTCTTATAGAACTGCTTTCAACGTCCCATTTGGGCAATATGAGTGGAACGTAATGCCATTTAGTTTAAAAAACGCTCCTTCTGAATTTCAGAAAATTATGAATGATATTTTTAACCCCTATTTAGACTTTATTATAGTCTATATTGATGATATTCTAATTTATTCCAAAACATTAGAAACTCATATTAAACATTTAGACATGTTCAAAAAAATTGTTCTTCAAAATGGGTTAGTTATTTCTAAACCAAAAATAAGTCTTTTCCAAACTGAAGTCCGATTTCTTGGACATTTAATTTGTCAGGGAAAAGTAACCCCGATTCAAAGATCTATTGAATTTGCTTCGAAATTTCCTGATGTTATTACAGATAGAAATCAGCTTCAGAGGTTCTTGGGAAGTTTAAATTATATCTCTCCTTTCTATAAAAATCTTTCTAGAGATTTGGCTCCGTTATATGACAGGCTAAAAAAGGATCAAAAAAAGCCTTGGACCAATAGTCTCACCGACTTGGTCAAAAATATTAAGGTTAGGGTTAAAACCTTGCCTTGTCTGACTCTGGCTAATCCTAGCTGGGAAAAGATTATAGAAACCGATGCTTCCAATATTGGCTATGGAGGAATTTTGAAGCAGATCAATCCGAATGATAAGAATGAATACTTGATACGGTTTCATTCAGGAAAATGGACCGATGCTCAGAAAAAATATGCCACGATAGCACATGAAATGTTAACCATTGTTAAATGTGTTTTAAAATTTCAAGATGATTTATACAATCAAAGGTTTTTAATAAAAATAGATGCTCAATCAATTAAGTATATGTTTGATAAAGATTTCAAGCATGATGCATCCAAGCTAATGTTCGCCAGATGGCAAGCTCAATTAGCTCCATTTGATTTTGATATTCAGTATAAAAAGGGACCTTTGATTAAATACCTTTGGAATATTTTCCAAGGTTCTTCTTTTCTCTGAATATCAGAGTTTTCTAGGAGAAATATCATTTCTCTTTTTGGAATCTTTTCATAGGTAGAGGTATCATCAGCCTCTTCTCTGGCAACAGATGCAAAAGTAGATTGTTGCCTTTGAGCTCTTTGAGCTAAATATTGCTGTAACCGATCATATAATGGATCAGTTGTTGGAATATTTTCCAAATTTATTGGGGTTGAACTTGAGCTCGCCTGAGAAGGTTTTGAGTTTATTAAACTCATTCCATAATTTTGTATAACCGGGGAACGGCATGTGGACCCATATGATGATCCTGATGATGAGGGGGATGATCTTCCCCTTCCTCTTCCTCTTCCTCTATTTCCGTGTCCTCTATCCTTGGTTATCCAAGGGGGTTCCATTCAGCGCAGAAAATACATCTGTTTATTCATAAATATTTAAATCAAGAAGGAAGTATCTTTCTTCTTTTAAGGCAATAATATCTTCATATAATGAAGTGTCTGTTATTGTTTTGTCTATGATTTTCCATATCACAAGTTCCTGCAGATCTCTATTTAGAGGAACAACCTTTAAAATGGTTATAAGAATTTCTTCAGTAAAATATGAAACTAAGTTCATTGTAAAAGATATTCTCGAGATAAAAAATCTGGGAGAGAATTATCGCTTCTCTTTTTATACTGAATATCAAAATCAAATGGAGCTAATTGAGCTTGCCATCTGGCGAACATTAGCTTGGATGCATCATGCTTGAAATCTTTATCAAACATATACTTAACTGATTGAGCATCTGTTTTTATTAAAAACTTTTGATTGTATAAATCATCTTGGAATTTTAACACACATTTAACAATGGTTAACATTTTATGCGCCACCGTGGTATATTTTTTCTGAGCATCGCTCTATTTTCCTGAATGAAACCGTATCAAGTATTTATTCTTATCATTCGGATTAATCTGCTTCAAAATTCCTCCATAGCCAATATTGGAAGCATCGGTTTCTATAATCTTTTCCCAGCTAGGATTAGCCAGAGTCAGACAAGGCAAGGTTTTAACCCTAACCTTAATATTTTTGACCAAGTCGGTGAGACTATTGGTCCAAGGCTTTTTTTGATCCTTTTTTAGCCTGTCATATAACGGAGCCAAATCTCTAGAAAGATTTTTATAGAAAGGAGAGATATAATTCAAACTTCCCAAGAACCTCTGAAGCTGAGTTCTATCTGTGATAACATCAGGAAATTTCGAAGCAAATTCAATAGATCTTTGAATAGGGGTTACTTTTCCCTGAAAAATTAAATGTCCAAGAAACCGGACTTCAGTTTGGAAAAGGCTCATTTTTGGTTTAGAAATGACTAACCCATTTTGAATAACAATTTTTTTAAACATGTCTAAATGTTTAATATGAGTTTCTAATGTTTTAGAATAAATTAAAATATCATCAATATAGACTATAATAAAGTCTAAATAGGGGTTGAAAATATCATTCATAATTTTCTGAAATTCAGAAGGAGCGTTTTTTAAACCAAATGGCATTACGTTCCACTCATATTGCCCAAATGGGACGTTGAAAGCAGTTCTATAAGAATGCTCTTTGAAGATTTGAATCTGCCAATATCCTGATTTTAAATCAAATTTTGAAAAGATGTTGGCATCATATAATCTTGAAAGTAAATCCCTTTTATTAGGAATAGGGTATCGAATCCATTTAAGATACTTGTTTAAAGGTTTGTAGTTTATTACTAACCTCGGAACACCACGTTCCTTCTCTGCTGCATTATTAACATAAAAAGCAGTGCAAGACCAAGGAGATTTAGAAGGTTTTATTAAACCCTTTTGTAATAACATGTCTATTTCCTTTTTGCAGAATTCGACCAATTCGGCGTTCATCTGGCAAGGACGAGATTTAGTAGGAATATTATCCTCAGAGAAGTCTTCTTCGTAAGGAATAGTCACAATATGTTTTTTTCTATTCCAAAAAGCACTAGGATGATCGGCACAAACATCGATGGCCATCTGCTCAGAAATCAATTTTATTTTCTGTTGTATCTTGGCAGATTTTAACGTATCAAAAATATTCAAACTAAATAATTCGAATTGTAAAGAATCAATGTGCCTTTGTTTCATATCAATCAAGGCGTTAATATCACGAGAAACCGGATCTGTAACAAAAGTATAACTGATGTTTTGCCCTTTGTAGGTAGCTGAAAAGCCTTCAGTTGTTATGCTAGTGAAGGGATAGATAGCATTTACAAAGGGAGTTCCAAGTATAATAGGGGGATATAACTGATTTTTAACCAAGAAAAAGAAGTGAGGAATACAAACTTTATTTTGACAAATAGGAGTATTAGGCAATTTATATTTAATATCAAGAGCATGGCCTGAAGCAGATCGGACCATATGCGTTGTTTTTTCAAAATATTTTGTTGGAACAAGGCCCTCTTGAATACAACTTACATCGGCCCCGCTATCAATCATAGCAATCTCTGTTATAGAAAAAGCATTATCAATTAATATCGTGCATTTAACAAACCATTGATGAGCAGTGACAGTTTGCATCATTCCTAAAAATATGTTTTGCCTATTATCAGAAGTAATAGGTCTGGTCAAAGTATTATCCTCGACAACACCTTTACCTTTGCTATCAGCTTTTTCAATTTGAGAAAGGCGATGATCACAAATAATCTGATTTTGTTTAAGCGCTTTTATTTCTTTTTTAAAATTTTCAACTTCTTCTTTTAAATCATCAAAAGAAGTATCTCGTATAACAACAGGTTGCTTAGAAAGTCTATTATAAACTTCAGAAAAAGAATAAGGAGCAGAATAATCAAATTCATGTCTTCAAACTGTGATTGAAGTTTATAAAATTCATCATTTTCACAATGGCAAATATCGCCTTGGCACTTACAAACCTCAGCTGTGGCTGGTTGGTTATTACCAGATGTATTACCTGATGGTTCAGCCATATCAGTTTCTTCTTGCAAACTAGCACCAAACTCATAATCTGACTCAGAACCAGAAGTGTATAAGAAGCTATAAACCTTATCATGAATATCTTCATCTAATTCCAAAGCTTTGAGCTTCTCAAGTTTACAATTTGGCGCTATATGACCAAATTTTCTGCACTTATAGCACTTGATCTTTGCGAGTTCACGCTTGGATCTATTTTTCGTAAATCTATGAGACTTACGATGAGCTTTCCGCTCATCTCTTTCTTCTCTAGACCTTCGTTTCGATCTCTTTCTATAACGGTTATGATCAGAATCTCTAACCTTTTTGTGCTTATTAGCAGAAGTATCAGGTAAACCAAATTGAGTACAAAAATCTCTTAATTGAGATCTTTCCCTAAGCTTATCTATCTTAAGCTGTCTGGATAACTTCAATTCGTTGCACAGGTTAATACCTTCTTGAGTGCAAACTCCAATAAGCTTTCCATATGTGTAGGTAAGGTAAGGGATATTTCCTTGAGGATCCCTTAGAGATTTTTTAACTCTTTCAGCAAATAATAGCGGCAAACCGTCTATAAACCTAGCTTTCCAGTACTCATACTTGTTTTCGGGCAGTTCCATTACCCGACTGAGATAGGTATCTTTGTACCACCTGAATTCACCTAAGTGTCTACATCGTACACCATTTAACAAAGAACGAACTGTCTCATATTGGTTGGTAAATCTACCATTAAAATGTTCCAGAATGGTCAAGACTAGTGTATAAACTGCGTCTTCTCTATTTCTCGTTAGAGCCATTCCTAGGTTGTCAACACCTTCATTGTCGGCAATGGCATTAATAATTGCAGCCTTGGCTTCAATGCTCATATAATTGTCCCACCAGCCTCTTAATTGACCAGTAAAACCAGCAATAAGCATCTTGCAAATATTTCTGTTAGTATTATTAGTACTTCGACAGATGGTTGAATACATAAGCATTCTATGGACAAGAATAGTAAGCTGTCTATCAGTCAAGCCATCCAAGTTCCATTCATAGATTTTAGTACCACTATAAGAAGTATTGGTCTGGTTCCAATCCCGCTTTTCAATTAGAACATCTTGAGGGGTTGGTCTAGAATAATAATACGTTTGCATACTGGGTTTATGAGCAAAACTGGTATTACCACTATTCTTCTTAGGATAGCCACGAAGTTTATTAATTTCAAAATCAACTTGATTTTTTAAATCAAAAGTATTTTCTATATCAGTAGCAAAATCTTCTGATAAATCAATAGGATTCATTCCTAATTTAAAATTTTTTTTATCAAGAAGTTCCTCTAACTCTTGAAGAGGTTTGAAAATGAAGCCCTGAATTTCAGGGGGTCTTTGAACATGAGTGGAGAGCTTAGGAAGCTGATCCGAACTAGAAGTTGAAGCCGTATCCCTCATGTCAGCCTTAATCTGGATCACTAAAGCTGTTAATTCATCCAGCTTTTTATCAAGAGAGCTAATATTATCTCCCAATACTTTAACATAAAGACCCAAATAATTATTTTGAGCGATGAGATTATTAATCTCATTTATACTAACAGTAGCCACATCATCTTCCACAAATTTTTGAAACGCAGTAAAAGTGATACCCACATTATTAGGTAAAACAAACGATGACTGCGGTGGATAAACAGTTTTTGTAATATCACGTTTGTTTAACAAATGAATAGTCTATTCAGAAGAATTTAAAGCAAGAGATTGCTCAGTAGCTTTTATCAATTGTTTAGAAGAGAGTTTATCAAACCAACCATAATCATAAATGGTTTTGATATCAACCTTTGGAATAGTCCATTTATTAAGTAAATCAAGATTTTGAGGTATATCTACCTCCTCTAGACGAGTACTTTTAGTACTTATCTCACCGAGATCCATCAAGAAAGAATCAAGACAGAGTTGTACCTATGTCTCGTAACTTCACCTCAATCTTGTATTTACCATGAAAGTTTCCTAGGCTCTGATACCAGAATTTGCAGGATCTGTGACCGGGCGGTAGTCCGCCATAGTCAATGATCTAGCAAGTCAAGCATCCTTAAATGAATTTAAGAATCGAGATATATACAGATTTATATATGATTTGATGACTGTATGGAGGCTGTTAAAGCTTTTACCCAAGCAAGGGGCCTGTCGAGATCCAGTACATATTGTTATTAAACCCATGTGTCTAGCAGTTCTAACCGGGTAGAGATGCCCTTTTCTCCTTTAACGGGATTGAGACCACGGCTGGCTAGACGGAGTCACTAAGACAAAGCTAATAACAATAGTATCAGATCTGACTGTGCCACCATCTCAGAACCAAGTCAAGAAACCATACCTAAATTTGTTTATATCTGGATAAAGGCTAGATCTTTCATGGTGAATACAAAAGCGAAATTAGTTAGTCGACATAGATACAACTAAGTTTAGCCGGACATAGTCACGGCGTTGCTTGAGGAAGGGGAGATAAATAAAGACAATTGAAATTATTACCTTGAAGAACTTTCTTATATATTCCGGTTGATCTCCGGCAAACCTTTACAATCTTTAGAGAGAGAGAGAGTGTAAAACTAAGAACTTAAGAAAATGGTTTTTTTAAAACCTACTTCCTATCTACGAAAGACTCCCTTATTTATAAGGAAATATAAAACATTTGGAATCTTTCTACAGTACTTAATGGGACCCATATGTCCCTTACACAGTTTATCTACTGTAGTTTAAACTTATCAAGAAACTGTTCATATCTTGTCTTTTCCTTTTAGCCTCCGTAAGAAATCTTCTGCCTTTTCCAGCATATCTTCTGGAACGGATTCACTGAGTTGGGCTTCCTGTGCTTCTACTGTATCACTGCTGGCGTCACTTCTCATTGAAGTGTCTGAATTTTCATATTGGGTTATGTTTAACATCAGATTCTTCTTGATTTCATCCAGATATTTTTTAATCATTTCTTCTTTATCTCTTCCTTGAACGGAGATCTTTCTGGCCATATTACGGACTGAATTATCTTGTATGAAAACATCTTGTTGGGGGGCAAGACTATATTCTTGGATCTTCGCTTGAATCAGATCTAATAACTCTTGTCCATATAACAGTTTTGTTGTGGGATCCTGCTTCATTAGCTTATCCCAAAAGTTGTTATAATAATTCCGATATAAACATGGAATTTGTTCTTCAGTATAATCTACTTCCGGGGTCCATTTATGGATCCATGGAATAGAAAATTCAATAAAGAAATAAATTTGATCAATTTTTTCAATATAACAAATATGATCCATGAGATATATCTCATTGAGTTTGGGTGAAACTTTCGCCCACTCTTTGTATAACTTAAAAAATGGATCTGGCAAAATCTTTGCGGTTGGGCCGTGGTATGACCACCAATTTAGAAACCAGTTAGGAATGGGTTCTGCGAATATCTTCGCACAAATTTTTAAAAACCAAGTATGCTTGTGCTTCTCGTTATTATAAATGAGAGCTTTATCAAAAGCATGGACGTAGTCCCAGTAGGTAAAATTCATGGGTAAGCCTTTTAGGTTCAGTTGCCTCTCTTTCATTGTGGATATTCCCCAATCTTCAACATATATAATCTGTTTGATTATCATCTTTGAGAAGTTATAAACATTCTCGTCTGCGTTATAACCACTGAAATGCTGGAATTCCGCACTTCCTGTACTTATGAGAATTGTCTCGTAATAAGCTCGGGTTTTGTATGACTCACCCGGGAAATATAATCCTTTGATTAAATACCTTTGTAATATTTTCCAAGGTTCTTCTTTTCTCTGAATATCAGAGTTTTCCAGGAAAAATATCATTTCTCTTTTTGGAATCTTTTCATAGGTAGAGGTATCATCAGCCTCTTCTCTGGCAACAGATCTACAATTTGGACCATACCAATATGCATATAATTAAAACGATGTTTATATAAATCAATATCACGTTTGTTTTGACAAATGAATAGTCTGTTCAGAAGAATTTAAAGCAAGAGATTGCTCAGTAGTTTTTATCAATTGTTTAGAAGAGAGTTTATCAAACCAACCATAATCATAAATGGTTTTGATATCAACCTTTGGAATAGTCCATTTATTAAGTAAATCAAGATTTTGAGGTATATCTACCTCCTCTAGACGAGTACTTTTAGTACTTATCTCACCAAGATCCATCAAGACAGAGTCAAGACAGAGTTGTACCTATGTCTCGTAACTTCACCTCAATCTTGTATTTACCATGAAAGTTTCCTAGCTGCTCTCAGAGATGCTAGGAATTTAAATTTTTGTCAATCTTTAATGGGTTCAATTGAATCTACAGTGGCATATGGCCCAGTATATTTTAATACTCAGCCCAATCTGCAGTTATCTCTTTCTGATGTTAATATCATCGATGCTTTAACTTTAAATGTTAAAACACATGGGTATAATTACGTGCCTGGTTCAGAACTGATATGTTTATCTTACAGAATTTATTTTAAGTTATTATCTACTTTAAATCCTAGATGTAAGTTATATGATACATCTGAGCAAACCATTTTAGTAGAAACCAATTTTGCTAGGTCCAAGGTCACCACGAGGAGACCTATTAGATGGGAAGAAATTAATTTTCCCACCACTTGGACTTTAAATTCGGTTATTCCCCCGAATCAAGTAACTGATGCAGTTACAAACTCTGAATATTCTCATATTTCTCAAGATTCTGATGGTAGAATATGTATTCAATTTTCTGACAATAGTTATACTTCTCATAGGCAATCTTTTTCTAATAGTTTGATACCTGCAGTAAATTCTATTTACAATAGACGTTCTTTATCTAGTAATAAATTGCTGCCTGATTTGCATCATATTTCTCCTATTGAACCTGTCTATGGTCCAGCTCGAGATCGGGCTGCTTCGTTACACACGTTATCTTCTATTGCCTCTAATAAAAAGGCTGAAATAAAAATTGATCCTCTGTTAAATGTGGTAAGAGCTAAGGATAATTCCTCAGATGTCTCTGACAAGGATATTCCTTCTGTGTCCGAAATGGATTTCAACCCTAATGATAGTTGATTATGGATGTACACCAAATAGATTTTAGTCCAGGCTCACTGGCAAGAAAATACATCCAAAATGAATTTTCAAATGATAAGTGGAATCAGTTTAAAACTTGGTTTTTTGACACTTATAGTGAAAACAATTTAAATAATATTTCTCAAGATTTTTATGAGAACTGTGCTTTACATAATCATATTATGTTCTTTGTTCCCTGGTTTATAACCACCTATTTACCTTTGTTCATCAATGTTCTTGAACGTTCTTATAAAGATGCAAAAGGTGATATTCTAAAAACTGTTTATCCATCGCAGTCATCGTTTGTTTTACCTAATAATGTGGGTATCACTTTTACTGCGTTTCAAAAATTTGTGGAAGATGATGTGGCTACTGTTAGTATAAATGAGATTAATAATCTCATCGCTCAGAATAATTATTTGGGTCTTTATGTTAAAGTATTGGGAGAACATATTAGCTCTCTTGATCAAAAGCTGGATGAATTAACAGCTTTAGTGATCCAGATTAAGGCTGACATGAGGGATGCGGCTTCAACTTCTAGTTCGGATCAGCTTCCTAAGCTCTCCACTCATGTTCAAAGACCCCCTGAAATTCAGGGCTTCATTTTCAAACCTCTTCAAGAGTTAGAGGAACTTCTTGATAAATTTTTTTCTAAATTAGGAATGAATCCTATTGATTTATCAGAAGATTTTGCTACTGATATAGAAAATACTTTTGATTTAAAAAATCAAGTTGATTTTGAAATTAATAAACTTCGTGGCTATCCTAAGAAGAATAGTGGTAATACCAGTTTTGCTCATAAACCCAGTATGCAAACGTATTATTATTCTAGAGCAACCCCTCAAGATGTTCTAATTGAAGAGCGGGATTAGAATCAGACCAATACTTCTTATAGTGGTACTGAAATCTATGAATGGAACTTGGATGGCTTTACTGATAGACAGCTTACTATTCTCGTCCATAGAATGCTTATGTATTCAACCATCTGTCGAAGTACTAATAATACTGACAGAAATATTTGCAAGATGATTATTGCTGGTTTTACTGGTCAATTAAGAGGCTGGTGGGACAATTATATGAGCATTGAAGCCAAGGCTGCAATTATTAATGCCATTGCCGACAATGAAGGTGTTGACAACCTAGGAATGGCTCTAACGAGAAATAGAGAAGACGCAGTTTATAAACTAGTCTTAACCATTCTGGAACATTTTAATGGTAGATTTATCAACCAATATGAGACAGTTCGTTCTCTGTTAAATGGTGTACGATGTAGACACTTAGGTGAATTCAAGTGGTACAAAGATACCTATCTCAGTCGGGTAATGGAACTGCCCGAAAACAAGTATGAGTACTGGAAAGCTAGGTTTATAGACGGCTTGCCGCCATTATTTGCTGAAAGAGTTAAAAAATCTCTAAGGGATCCTCAAGGAAATATCCCTTACCTTACCTACACCTATGGAAAGCTTATTGGAGTTTGCACTCAAGAAGGTATTAACCTGTGCAACAAATTGAAGTTATCCAGACAGCTTAAGATAGATAAGCTTAGGGAAAGATCTCAATTAGGAGATTTTTGTACTCAATTTGGTTTACCTGATACTTCTGCTAATAAGCACAAAAAGGTTAGAGATTCTGATCATAACCGTTATAGAAAGAGATCTAAACGAAGGTCTAGAGAAGAAAGAGACGAGCGGAAAGCTCATCGTAAGTCTCATAGATTTATGAAAAATAGATCCAAGCGCGAACTCGCAAAGATCAAGTGCTATAAGTGCGGAAAATTTGGTCATATAGCGCCAAATTGTAAACTTGAGAAGCTCAAAGCTTTGGAATTAGATGAAGATATTCATGATAAGGTTTATAGCTTCTTATACACTTCTGGTTCTGAGTCAGATTATGAGTCTGGTGCTAGTTCGCAAGAAGAAACTGATATGGCTGAACCATCAGGGAATACATCTGGTAATAACCAACCAGCCACAACTGAGGTTTGTAAGTGCCAAGGCGATATTTGCCATTGTGAAAATGATGAATTTTATAAACTTCAATCACAGTTTGAAGACATGAATTTACTGACTATTACTTCTTATAATGTGATAGAATTGTTAAAGGAAGTTACTGATAACAATCTTCGTGAAAAAATAATTCAGCTAGCTGCTAAAAACAAAGCTAGTTCCTCAAAATCGATTGCCTCAAAAAATGATTTTGAACTTGATTATTTTGCTCCTTATTCTTTGTCTGAAGTTTATAATAGACTTTCTAAACAACCTGTTGTAATACGAGATACTTCTTTTGATGATTTAAAAGAAGAAGTTGAAAATTTAAAAAAAGAAATAAAAGCGCTTAAACAAAATCAGATTATTTGTGATCATCGCCTTTCTCAAATTGAAAAAGCTGATAGCAAAGGTAAAGGTGTTGTCGAAGATAATACTTTGACCAGACCTATTACTTCTGATAATAGGCAAAACATGTTTTTAGGAATAATGCAAATTGTCACTGCTCATAAATGGTTTGTTAAATACACCATATTAATTGATAATGCTTTTTCTATAACAGAGATTGCTATGATTGATAGCGGGGCCGATGTAAGTTGTATTCAAGAGGGCCTTGTTCCAACAAAATATTTTGAAAAAACAACGCATATGGTCTGATCTGATTCAGGCCATGCTCTTGATATTAAATATAAATTGCCTAATACTCGTATTTGTCAAAATAAAGTTTGTATTCCTCACTTCTTTTTCTTGGTGAAAAATCAGTTATATCCCCCTATTATACTTGGAACTCCCTTTGTAAATGCTATCTATCCCTTCACTAGCATAACAGCTGAAGGCTTTTCAGCTACTTACAAAGGGCAAAACATCAGTTATACTTTTGTTACAGATCCAGTTTCTCGTGATATTAACGCCTTGATTGATATGAAACAAAGGCATATTGATTCTTTACAATTCGAATTATTTAGTTTGAATATTTTTGATACGTTAAAATCTACCAAGATACAACAGAAAATAAAATTGATTTCTGAGCAGATGGCCATCGATGTTTGTGCCGATCATCCTAGTGCTTTTTGGAATAGAAAAAAGCATATTGTGACTCTTCCTTACGAAGAAGACTTCTCTGAGGATAATATTCCTACTAAATCTCGTCCTTGCCAGATGAACGCCGAATTGGTCGAATTCTGCAAAAAGGAAATAGACATGTTATTACAAAAGGGTTTAATAAAACCTTCTAAATCTCCTTGGTCTTACACTGCTTTTTATGTTAATAATGCAGCAGAGAAGGAACGTGGTGTTCCCAGGTTAGTAATAAACTACAAACCTTTATACAAGTATCTTAAATGGATTCGATACCATATTCCTAATAAAAGGGATTTACTTTCAAGATTATATGATGCCAACATCTTTTCAAAATTTAATTTAAAATCAGGATATTGGCAGATTCAAATCTTCAAAGAGCATTCCTATAGAACTGCTTTCAACGTCCCATTTGGGCAATATGAGTGGAACGTAATGCCATTTGGTTTAAAAAACGCTCCTTCTGACATTCAGAAAATTATGAATGATATTTTCAACCCCTATTTAGACTTTATTATAGTCTATATTGATGATATTTTAATTTATTCTAAAATATTAGAAACTCATATTAAACATTTAGACATGTTTAAAAAAATTGTTATTCAAAATGGGTTAGTCATTTCTAAACCAAAAATGAGCCTTTTCCAAACTGAAGTCCGATTTCTTCGATATTTAATTTGTCAGGGAAAAGTAACCCCTATTCAAAGATCTATTGAATTTTCTTCGAAATTTCCTGATGTTATCACAGATAGAACTTAGCTTCAGAGGTTCTTGGGAAGTTTGAATTATATCTCTCCTTTCTATAAAAATCTTTCTAGAGATTTGGCTCCGTTATATGACAGGCTAAAAAAGGATCAAAAAAAGCCTTGGACCAATAGTCTCACCGACTTGGTCAAAAATATTAAGGTTAGGGTTAAAACCTTGCCTTGTCTGACTCTGGCTAATCCTAGCTGGGAAAAGATTATAGAAACCGATGCTTCCAATATTGGCTATGGAGGAATTTTGAAGCAGATTAATCTGAATGATAAGAATGAATACTTGATACGGTTTCATTCAGGAAAATGGAGCGATGCTCAAAAAAAATATGCCACGGTGGCGCATGAAATGTTAACCATTGTTAAATGTGTGTTAAAATTCCAAGATGATTTATACAATCAAAAGTTTTTGATAAAAACAGATGCTCAATCAGTTAAATATATATTTGATAAAGATTTCAAGCATGATGCATCCAAGCTAATGTTCGCCAGATGGCAAGCTCAATTAGCTCCATTTGATTTTGATATTCAGTATAAAAAGGAAAGCGATAATTCTCTCCCAGATTTTTTATCTCGAGAATATCTTTCACAATGAACTTAGTTTCATATTTTACTGAAGAAATTCTTATAACCATTTTAAAGGTTGTTCCTCTAAATAGAGATCTGCAGGAACTTGTGATATGGAAAATCATAGACAAAACAATAACAGACACTTCATTATATGAAGACATTATTTCCTTAAAAGAAGAAAGATACTTCCTTCTTGATTTAAATATTTATGAATAAACAGATGTATTTTCTGCGCAGAATGGAACCCCCTTGGATAACCAAGGATAGAGGACGCGGAAATAGAGGAAGAGGAAGAGGAAGGGGAAGATCATCCCCCTCATCATCAAGATCATCATATGGGTCCACATGTCGTTCCCCGGTTATACAAAATTATGGAATGAGTTTAATAAACTCAAAACCTTCTCAGGCGAGCTCAAGTTCAACCCCAATAAATTTGGAAGATATTCCAACAACTGATCCATTATATGATCGGTTACAGCAATATTTAGCTCAAATAGCTCAAAGGCAACAATCTACTTTTGCATCTGTTGCCAGAGAAGAGGCTGATGATACCTCTACCTATGAAAAGATTCCAAAAAGAGAAATGATATTTCTCCTGGAAAACTCTGATATTCAGAGAAAAGAAGAACCTTGGAAAATATTCCAAAGGTATTTAATCAAAGGATTATATTTCCCAGGTGAGTCATACAAAACCCAAGCTTATTACGAGACAATTCTCATAAGTACAGGAAGTGCGGAATTCCAGCATTTCAGTGGTTATAACGCAGACGAGAATGTTTATAACTTCTCAAAGATGATAATCAAACAGATTATATATGTTGAAGATTGGGGAATATCCACAATGAAAGAGAGGCAACTGAGCCTAAAAGGCATACCCATGAATTTTACTTACTGGGACTACTTCCATGCTTTTGATAAAGCTCTCATCTATAATAACGAGAAGCACAAGCATACTTGGTTTTTAAAAATTTGTGCGAAGATATTCGCAGAACCCATTCCTAACTGGTTTCTAAATTGGTGGTCATACCATGGCCCAACCGCAAAGATTTTGCCAGATCCATTTTTTAAGTTATACAAAGAGTGGGCGAAAGTTTCACCCAAACTCAATGAGATATATCTCATGGATCATATTTGTTATATTGAAAAAGTTGATCAAATTTATTTCTTTATTGAATTTTCTATTCCATGGATCCATAAATGGACCCCGAAAGTAGATTATACTGAAGAACAAATTCCATGTTTATATCGGAATTATTATAACAACTTTTGGGATAAGCTAATGAAGCAGGATCCCACAACAAAACTATTATATAGACAAGAGTTATTAGATCTGATTCAAGCGAAGATCCAAGAATATAGTCTTGCCCCCCAACAAGATGTTTTCATACAAGATAATTCAGTCCGTAATATGGCCAGAAAGATCTCCGTTCAAGGTGGAGATAAAGAAAAAATAATTAAAAAATATCTGGATGAAATCAAGAAGAATCTGATGTTAAACATAACCCAATATGAAAAATCAGACACTTCAATGAGAAGTGACGCCAGCAGTGATACAGTAGAAGCACAGGAAGCCTAACTCAGTGAATTCGTTCCAGAAGATATGCTGGAAAAGGCAGAAGATTTCTTACGGAGGCTAAAAGGAAAAGACAAGATATGAACAGTTTCTTGATAAGTTTAAACTACAGTAGATAAACTGTGTAAGGGATAGATGGGTCCCATTAAGTACTGTAGAAAGATTCCAAATGTTTTATATTTCCTTATAAATAAGGGAGTCTTTCGTAGATAGGAAGTAGGTTTTAAAAAAACCATTTTCTTAAGTTCTTAGTTTTACACTCTCTCTCTCTCTCTAAAGATTGTAAAGGTTTGCCGGAGATCAACCGGAATATATAAGAAAGTTCTTCAAGGTAATAATTTCAATTGTCTTTATTTATCTCCCCTTCCTCAAGCAACGCCGTGACTATGTCCGGCTAAACTTAGTTGTATCTATGTCAACTAACTAATTTCGCTTTTGTATTCACCATGAAAGATCTAGCCTTTATCCAGATATAAACAAATTTAGGTATGGTTTCTTGACTTGGTTCTGAGATGGTGGCACAGTCAGATCTGATACTATTGTTATTAGCTTTGTCTTAGTGACTCCGTCTAGCCAGCCGTGGTCTCAAGCCCGTTAAAGGAGAAAAAAGGCGTCTCTACCCGGTTAGAACTGCTAGACACATGGGTTTAATAACAATATGTACTGGATCTCGACAGGCCCCTTGCTTGGGTAAAAGCTTTAACAGCCTCCATACAGTCATCAAATCATATATAAATCTGTATATATCTCTATTCTTAAATCCATTTAAGGATGCTTGACTTGCTAGATCACTGACTGAGACATAGGTACAACTCTGTCTTGACTCTGTCTTGATAGATCTCGGTGAGATAAGTACTAAAAGTACTCGTCTAGAGGAGGTAGATATACCTCAAAATCTTGATTTACTTAATAAATGGACTATTCCAAAGGTTGATATCAAAACCATTTATGATTATGGTTGGTTTGATAAACTATCTTCTAAGCAATTGATAAAAACAACTGAGCAATCTCTTGCTTTAAATTCTTCTGAACAGACTATTCATTTGTTAAACAAACGGGATATTGATTTATATAAACATCGTTATAATTATCTGCATATTGGTATGGTTCAAATTGCTTTCAAACCTTTGACCCTTAAAGGGTTGCCTGAAACTTTTCTAGCTGCTCTCAGAGATGCTAGGAATTTAAATTTTCGTCAATCTTTAATGGGTTCAATTGAATCTACAGTGGCCTATGGCCCAGTATATTTTAATACTCAGCCTAATCTGCAGTTATCGCTTTCTGATGTTAATATCATTGATGCTTTAACTTTAAATGTTAAAACGCATGGTTACAATTATGTGCCTGGTTCAGAACTGATATGTTTATCTTACAGAATTTATTTCAAGTTATTATCTACTTTAAATCCTAGATGTAAGTTATATGATACATCTGAGCAAACTATTTTAGTAGAAACCAATTTTGCTAGGTCCAAGGTCACCACGAGGAAACCTATTAGATGGGAAGAAATTAATTTTCCCACAACTTGGACTCTAAATTTGGTTATTTCTCCGAATCAAGTAACTGATGCAGTTACAAACTCTGAATATTCTCATATTTCTCAAGATTCGGATGGTAGAATATGTATTCAATTTTCTGACAACAGTTATACTTCTCATAGGCAATCTTTTTCTAATAGTTTGATGCCTGCAGTAAATTCTGTTTACAATAGACGTTCTTTATCTAGTAATAAATTGCTGCCTAATTTGCATCATATTTCTCCTATTGACCCTGTCTACGGTCCAGCTCGAGATCGGGCTGCTTCTTTACACACGTTATCTTCTATTGCCTCTAATAAAAAGGCTGAAATAAAAATTGATCCCCTGTTAAATGTGGTTAGAGCAAAGGATAATTCCTCAGATACTTCTGACAAGTATATTCCTTCTGTGTCCGAAATGGACTTTAACCCCAATGATAGTTGATTATAGATGCACACCAAATAGATTTTAGTCCAGGTTCACTGGCAAGAAAATACATCCAGAATGAATTTTCGAATGATAAATGGAATCGGTTTAAAACTTGGTTCTTTGACACTTATAGTGAAAATGATTTAAACAATATTTCTCAAGAATTTTATGAAAATTGTGCTTTACATAATCATATTATGTTCTTTGTTCCTTGGTTTATAACCACCTATCTACCTTTGTTCATTAATGTTCTTGAACGTTCTTACAAAGATGCAAAAGGTGATATTACAAAAACTATTTATCCACCGCAGTCTTCATTTGTTTTACCTAATAATGTGGGTATTACTTTCACTACGTTTCAAAAATTTGTGGAAGATGATGTGGCTACTGTTAGTATAAACGAGATTAATAATCTCATAGCTCAAAATAATTATTTGGGTCTTTATGTTAAAGTGTTAGGAGAATATATTAGCTCTCTTGATAAAAAGCTGGATGAATTAACATCTTTGGTGATCCAGATAAAAGCTGACATGAGAGATGCGGTTTTTTCTTCTACTCCTAGTCCGGCCCAGCTTTCTAAGCTGCCTACTCATATTCAAAGACCCCCTGAAATTCAGGGTTTTATTTTCAAACCTCTCCAAGAGTTAGAGGACCTTCTTGATAAAAAATTTTCTGGATTAGGAATAAATCCTATTGATTTATCAGAAGATTTTGCTGCTGATATAGAAAATACTTTTGATTTAAAAAGTCAACTGGATTTTGAAGTTAATAAACTTCGTGGCTATCCCAAGAAGAATAGTGGTAGTTTTGCTTATAAGCCCAGTATGCAAACTTATTATTATTCCAGACCAACCCCTCAAGATGTTCTAATTGAAGAGCGGGATTGGAATCAGACCAATACTTCTTATAGTGGTACTGAAATTTATGAATGGAATTTGGATGGCTTGACTGATAGACAGCTCACTATTCTTGTTCATAGAATGCTTATGTATTCAACCATCTGTCGGAGTACGAATAATACTGACAGAAATATTTGCAAAATGATTATAGCTGGTTTTACTGGTCAATTAAGAGGCTGGTGGGACAATTATATGAGCATTGAAGCCAAGGCTGCAATTATAAATGCTATTGCCGACAATGAAGGAGTTGATAACTTAGGAATTGCTCTTACTAGAAATAGAGAAGACGCAGTTTATACACTAGTCTTAACCATTCTAGAATATTTTAATGGTAGATTTACCAACCAGTATGAGACAGTTCGTTCTCTGTTAAATGGTCTACGATGTAGACACTTAGGTAAATTTAGATGGTACAAGGATACCTATCTTAGCCGGGTAATGGAACTGCCCGAAAATAAGTATGAATACTGGAAAGCTAGGTTTATAGACGGCTTGCCACCATTATTTGCAGAAAGAGTTAAAAAGTCCCTAAGGGATCCTCAAGGGAATATCCCTTACCTTACATACACTTATGGAAAGCTTATTGGAGTTTTCACTCAAGAAGGTATTAATATGTGCAACGAATTAAAGTTATCTAGACAGCTTAAGATAGATAAGCTTAGAGAAAGATCTCAAATGGGAGATTTTTGTGGTCAATTTGGTTTGCCAGAGACCTCTGCTAACAAGCACAAAAAGGTTAGAGATTCTGATCATAACCGTTATAGAAAGAAATCTAGACGAAGATCTAGAGAAGATAGAAAAGAGCGGAAAGCTCATCGTAAGTCTCATAGATTTACAAAAAATAGATCTGAGCGAGACCTCACAAAAGTCAAGTGCTATAGGTGCGGAAAATTTGGTCATATAGCACCTAATTGTAAGCTCGAGAAGCTTAAAGCTTTAGAATTAGATGAAGATATTCTTGATAAAGTTTATAGCTTCTTATACACTTCAGGTTCTGAGTCAGATTATGATTCTGATTCTAATTCTGGTTCACAGGAAGAACTTGATATAGCTGAACCATCAGGTAATACTACTGGTAATCACCAGCCAGCCACTGAGGTTTGTAAGTGCCAAGGCGATACTTGCCATTGCGAAAATGATGAATTTTATAAACTTCAATCTCAATTTGAAGATATGAATTTACTAACTATTACTTCTGATAATGTGATAGAACTGTTAAAAGAAGTTACTGATAACAATCTTCGTGAAAAAATTATTCAGCTTGCTGATAACAAAGCCAGTTCCTCAAAAACTATTGCATCAAAGAATGATTTTGATCGTGATTATTCTGCTCTTTATTCTTTGTCTGAAGTTTATAATAGACTTGCTAAATCACCTACTGTTATACGAGATACTTCTTTTGATGATTTAAAAGAAGAAGTTGAAAATTTAAAAAAAGAAATAAAGGCGCTTAAACAAAATCAGATTATTTGTGATCATCGCCTTTCTCAAATCGAAAAAGCTGATAGCAAAGGGAAAAGTGTTGTCGAAGATCATACTTTGACCAGACCTATTACTACTGATAATAGGCAAAACATGTTTTTAGGAATGATGCAAATTGTCACTGCTCATAAATGGTTTGTTAAATGCACCATTTTAATTGATAATGTTTTTTCTATAACAGAAATTGCCATGATTGATAGCGGGGCTGATGTAAGTTGTATTCAAGAAGGCCTTGTTCCAACAAAATATTTTGAAAAAACAACGCATATGGTCAGATCTGCTTCAGGCCATGCTCTTGATATTAAATACAAATTGCCTAATACGCGTATTTTTCAAAATAAAGTTTGCATTCCTCACTTCTTTTTCTTAGTGAAAAATCAGTTATACCCCCCTATTATACTTGGAACTCCCTTTATAAATGCTATCTATCCTTTCACTATTATAACAGTTGAAGGCTTTTCAGCTACTTACAAAGGGCAAAACATCAGTTATACTTTTGTTACAGATCCTGTTTCTCGTGATATTAACGCCTTAATTGATATGAAACAAAGGCACATTGATTCTTTACAATTCAAATTATTTAGTTTGAATATTTTCGATACTTTAAAATCTGCCAAAATTCAACATAAAATAAAATTGATTTCTGAGTAGATGGCCATCGATGTCTGTGCCGATCATCCTAGTGCTTTTTGGAATAGAAAAAAGCATATTGTGACTCTTCCATACGAAGAAGACTTCTCTGAGGATAATATTCCTACTAAATCTCGTCCTTGCCAGATGAATGCCGAATTGGTCGAATTCTGCAAAAAGGAAATAGATATGTTATTACAAAAGGGTTTGATAAAACCTTCTAAATCCCCTTGGTCTTGCACTGCTTTTTATGTTAATAATGCAGCAGAAAAGGAACGTGGTGTTCCCAGGTTGGTAATAAATTACAAACCTTTGAACAAATATCTTAAATGGATTCGTTACCCTATTCCTAATAAGAGGGATTTACTTTCAAGGTTATATGATGCTAATATCTTTTCAAAATTTGATCTAAAATCAGGTTATTGGCAGATTCAAATCTTCAAGGAGCATTCTTATAGAACAGCTTTCAATGTCCCATTTGGGCAGTATGAGTTGAACGTTATGCCGTTTGGTTTAAAAAACGCTCCTTCTGAATTTCAGAAAATTATGAATGATATTTTCAACCCCTATTTAGACTTTATTATAGTTTATATTGATGATATTCTAGTTTATTCTAAAACTTTGGAAACTCATATTAAGCATTTAGACATGTTTAAAAAGATTGTTATTCAAAATGGACTAGTTATTTCTAAACCTAAAATGAGTCTTTTCCAAACTGAAGTCCGTTTTCTTGGACATTTAATTCGTCAGGGAAAAGTGACCCCGATTCAAAGATCTATTGAATTTGCTTCCAAATTTCCTGATGTTATTACTGATAGAACTCAGCTTCAGAGGTTCTTGGGAAGTTTGAATTATATTTCTCCTTTTTATAAAAATCTTTCTAGAGATTTGGCTCCATTATATGACAGGCTTAAAAAGGATCAGAAAAAGCCTTGGACCAGTAATCTCACCGACTTGGTCAAAACTATTAAGGATAGGGTGAAAACCTTACCCTGTTTAACTCTGGCTAATCCTAGCTGGGAAAAGATTATAGAAACTGATGCTTCCAATGTCGGCTATGGAGGAATTTTGAAGCAGATTAATCCGAATGATAAAAATGAATACTTGATACGGTTTCATTCAGGAAAATGGAGCGATGCTCAGAAAAAATATGCCACGATAGCGCATGAAATGTTGACCATTGTTAAATGTGTTTTAAAATTTCAAGATGATTTATACAATCAAAAGTTTTTGATAAAAACAGATGCTCAATCAGTTAAGTATATGTTTGATAAAGATTTCAAGCATGATGCATCTAAGCTAATGTTCGCCAGATGGCAAGCTCAATTAGCTCCATTCGATTTTATTATTCAGTATAAAAAGGGAAGCGATAATTCTCTCCCAGATTTTTTATCTCGAGAATATCTGTCACAATGAACTGCTTAGCTTCATTCTTTTCGGAAGAACAACTTATAACCATTTTAAAGGTAGTTCCGCTAAACAGAGATTTGCAGGAACTTGTTATATGGAAAGTCATAAATAGCACCATTACAGACACTTCATTATATGAAGATATCACCGTTTTAGAGGAGGAAAGATATTTCTACAACGATTTAATTATTTGTGAATATAACTAATGTATTTCATGTGCAGAATGGAACCCCCTTGGGAAACCAAGGAGAGAGGACGCGGAAATAGAGGAAGGGGAAGAGGAAGGGGAAGATCATCCCCCTCACCATCAGGATCATCATATGGGTCCACATACCGTTCCCCGGTTATACAAAATTATGGAATGAGTTTAATAAACTCAAAACCTTCTCAGGCGAGCTCCAGTTTTACCCCAATAAATTTGGAAGATATTCCAATAACCGATCCATTATATGACCGGTTACAACAATATTTGGCTCAAAGGGCCCAAAGGCAGCAAGCCACTTTTGCATCTGTTGCCAGAGAAGAGGCTGATGATACCTCTACCTATGAAAAAATTCCAAAAAGAGAAATGATATTTCTCCTGGAAAACTCTGATATTCAGAGGAAAGAAGAACCTTGGAAAATATTCCAAAGGTACTTGGTTAAAGGATTATATTTCCCGGGTGAGTCATACAAAACCCGAGCTTATTATGAGACAATCCTTATAAGTACAGGAAGTGCGGAATTCCAGCATTTCAGTGGTTATAACACGGACGAGAATGTTTATAACTTCTCAAAGATGATAATCAAACAGATTATATCTGTCGAAGATTGGGGAATATCCACCATGAAAGAAAGGCAATTGAGCCTCAAAGGTGTACCCATGAATTTTACTTACTGGGACTACATCCATGCTTTTGATAAAGCTCTCATTTATAATAACGAGAAGCATAAGCATACTTGGTTTTTAAAAATTTGCGCGAAGATATTCGCAGAACCTATTCCTAAATTATTTCTAAACTGGTGGTCATATCACGGCCCAACCGCAAAGATTTTGCCAGAACCATTTTTTAAGTTATACAAAGAATGGGCGAAAGTGTCTCCCAAATTAAATGAGATATATCTCTTGGATCATATTTGTTATATTGAAAAAATTGATCAAATTTATTTCTTTATTGAATTTTCTATTCCATGGATCCATAAATGGACCCCAGAAGTAGATTATACTGAAGAACAGATCCCGTGTTTATATCGGAACTTTTATAACAATTTCTGGGATAAGCTAATGAAGCAGGATCCCACCACAAAATTGCTATATGGACAAGAGTTGTTAAACCAGATTCAAGCACAAGTCCAAGAATATAGTCTTGCCCCCTCACAGGATGTTTTAATACAAGATAATTCAGTCTGTAATATGGCCAGAAAGATCTCCATTCAAGGAGGAGATAAAGAAGAAATGATAAAAAAATATCTGGATGAAGTCAAGAAGAATCTGTTGTTAAACATAAACCAATATGAAAAATTAGATACTTCAATGAGAAGTGACGCCAACAGTGATACAACAGAAACACAGGAAGCTCAACATAGAGACCCCATTCCAGAAGATATGCTGGAAAAAGCGGAAGATTTCTTGCGGAGGCTGAAAGGAAAAGACAAAATGTGAACAGTTTATTGATAAGATCAATCTACAGTAGATATACTGTGTGTAAGGGACAGATGGGTCCCATTAAGTACTGTAGAAAGATTCTAAATATTTTATATTTCTCCTATAAATAAGGGAGTCTTTCAGAGAGAAAGGCAGAGGTTTTTGAAACCATTTTCTTAAGCTCTTAGTTTCTCACTTTCTCTCTCAATATTGTAAAGTTTTTCTGATCTGCCGGAATATATAAGAAGGTTTTTAAGGTAATAATTTCTCTAGTCTTTTATTTATCTCCCCTTTCTCAAGGTCACTATGTCTGGCTAAACTTAGTTGTATCTATGTCGACTGACTAACTTCGCTTTTGGATTTACCATGAAAGATCTAGACTTTATCTAGATATAAACAAATTTACATATGGTTTCTTGATTTGGTTCCGAGATGGTGGTACAGTCAGGTCCGATACTATTGTTGTTAGCTTTGTCTTTGTGACTCCGTCTAGCCAGCCGTGGTCTTAAGCCCGTTAATAGAGAAAAAGGGCGTCTATACCCGGTTAGAACTGCTAGACACATGGGTTTAACAACAATATGTACTGGATCTCGACAGGCCCCTTGCTTGGGTGAAAGCTTTAACAGCCTCCATACAGTCAGTAAACCATATATAAATTTGCATATATCTCGATTCTTAAGCAATTCTTTAAGGATGCTTGACTTGCTAGGTCTTGGACTATGGCGGACTACCGCCCGGATCACATTTATTATTATTATTATTATTATTATTATTATGCTTCATACTATGCCACGTTATTGCTTTTTGAAGAGTTAACATGTCCCACGTCTCTATTATAATATATGAGATAATACATATCCTGTCTATCGCACCATATCTGTACATTTCAACACAATAAGTCACTCGAAATCATGTGTGTGTGTGATAATTTTCTAATGTTAAGATAGGTACTAACTGATTGAAATAATAACACGAGAATCCAAACATACCAACCAGTACAAATTTTACACCACAAGATTGTTTTCTACTTGGCATCTATCAATTGCATGTGAAGATTGCATTTTAGGTCACGCTACTTTCAGAACATATATATTTGTGGACAAGATTTTATAAGACATAAATGGTCCAGACTAACACACAGAGAGAGCGTATTATCAAATTCTAGCTATATACACAATTATACTATTCAAGTGAGCAAAAAGCATATAACTCTATAGTAATGTAACATTTTCTCGATAATGGAGTCGATTGATAAAGCGCATTAAGAAAAATCTTGCATGATCTAATTTTATATTTTACTAATATCTTATTTGATATATTTTTTCAATTTATGCATAACTAAATGCACTCTATTTGAGATTAATGTATGTATAATTAATAAATGAAAATACATGGTATTAGTAATCCAAGGGGTTCTAATGCATGTATTAGCATGGTTAAAACACAATTTCCTTTCAAAACATTTGTCACCTCCTTTTCATCATATTTGTGGAGGATATTTTTGTAAATAATTTTCTTTCTAGAAAATTATGCAATGGATGTTATTTCTAATACATCAAATCAAACACTGCATAAAAAAACACTCAGCATAACTAATGCAAGCATAATAAATATCATCATTACTAATATACCATATTTTACACTATTTTTATACAATCTACTAAACGACCCTTAATTCTTTGGTTTTAACGATTTGTCTTTTCAGGCAATTTAATCCTTTATTGTTGGCAAAGATTTGACTAAAAAATTAACTAATGCCACTTTATTGTTGGCACTAAAGAATATCCAATCTCTGGCCTGTTAGAGGTATCTGTGTTTATTAGAATAACGATATATTAAATTTATATGAGGTCAAGGACATGCATTTTTGTTCAACTAAAAAAATCATGTTATTAGTGGTGGAATATTATTATTATTTCTATGGGTTAAAATGAAGCAAAAATGATAAAGTAAAAAAATATAAAGGCAGATGAAGTTGTTGAGCTTCCATAGTGTAAGCAAGCACTGGACCAGGAGGTGTGAGTTTCAACGCCAGGGACAATGTAATAAGATTCATGCTGTAAAATAAAGACTACTCTACTGAGGAAAGCTTGGAGAACAAGAAAATAAATGTATTGCGGTTGTATTGCTTGAAATTATAATGCCTTTACAAATGTAGGTGATACGATATCGCCTGGCACAACCCTTACGAATCCATTCACTAGGAGCCAAGCTAAAGAACTTCAAGTCTTACAAGCTCTATTCATGAAGAAAGAGGCTTTGGAGACCATTAAGTAGCGTCGACCAAGGATCTACAACTTATGGATGATCGTGTGGAAAGAAGAGGCTGCCAGCTATTCTGCTTAGTGGTGTGACCAGTGAGGCGACATGCACAATGCTTGGTGCATTTTGCACTAGCAACTTCGCACATGGTGTGTGTTGGGCATAAGGCTTGGTGCGTTTGGCATCATCCTTAGCACATGGTCCATCATGGGCTGAGTTTAGAGTCTTCCAAAGTCATTTTTGGGCCTTTAGTTGTACAAGGTAAATACTATAAATACATGCCTTAATCATTTACATTCCTTAGATTTTGATGAATATTGAATGTTGCTTTTGAAAGCTTATAGTTGTTATTCTAGCTTGTAGTCATTGGGTAGATTTCCCAATTAGTTATTAGTTGTAGAAATCTATTGGGTGGATTCCTAATAGTTAGTTGAGTGATTAGGGGTGGATTCCTTTGATTGCTTGTAACTTCTTTGCTTAATTAATCATAGAGTCATCCATTTGTGGATTTAATTAGTTTTCTCTTTGTTTGATTGAGGGATTATTATTTGTTGAACAAGTTCAATTGGGAGGTGAAGGTATATAGTCCTTTGTTGCCCATAAACTTGGTTAATTGGCTTTAATCCATATATCTTTTGTTTATTTTATTTCCGCATTTGGATTTTGATTAGTCTCCCTAATAGAGATCTTATTATTTGGTATCAGATCTTAGGCTAAAGGATTGTTACCACAATTCTTAATCCTAGGTTCATAAATCTGAAAATTTCAAAAAAATTAGTTGGAAAAACGTTTTTGGAAAATCTTGCAAAAAAATATTTGATCTAGTGTTTTGTTTGAAAATTTGATACTTGAATTGTGTTCTCTAGTATCAATTGAGTCTAGATCTGAGATTTGAGCTTGTTTGGAGATGAATTGAAGAATTCACCATTGTTAGGTGAAGAAGCTTAAAGAACAAGTTCAAGGGTTTCATAGATCTGAATTGATTTAAGACTTCAAACCTATTGGGCTTTGATCTCCTAGTCATAAGGAACTTGAATCTCAAATTTGGAAGAATTTGGTTAGGGTTTGAAGGACTCACCATTTTTGAAGTTTGAAGAACTTGAAGAACACAAAATAGGTCTCTTCAATTTGAATTGATTTGATTCTAATATGTATCGGACTTTGTTCTCTATATTTAGGAGAGGCGGCATTTCAAATTTAGAGTCATTCCGAGTTAAATTGAGAGTGTTGGAAATTTGAAATTCTTGGGTGTTCTTGGTGTTCTTCAAGGTGTTGATTGAAGAAGAAGGTGAATTAAAGGTGTCTGATCCAAATAAAAAGTAAAGGAAAAGAGTAATTGTATTGGTTCCAAAGGGAATTTACCAAACGAGGCAAGTACTAAGAAGAAAAAGTACCAAAAAACTGAAAAGAGTACAAATTGGAAACTTCAGGTGTTCTGCCTAGGGCAAGTGCGAAGCAGAGTGCGTTGGGCACTTTTTTTGGTGCATTTTGCACCAGCACTTCCCACCAGGGAAGGTGTGATTCTGGTTTGGTTGTGGTAAGTGAGGTGCATTGGGAACTTCACCTTGTGCGTTTCGCATCAGCCTCCACACCCACGGACAGTTGCAAAACCGATTCGCTCCAACAGATCTCAGGTTCCATATTCTTTGTTTCCTTTCTTTAATTCTTCTATCATCTAGAAATCATAAGACTAATTAACAACAATTATTTGTTCTACTTAGTTGTAATTAGATCTCTTGCGTCCGTTTCATTTCATACCAATTTCTTGTGAGCTTTTATCGTTTAAGCCTTCATTGGAAACCTTATTGGCTCCGCCCGTTTGATTTTGAGTCATCTTTCTTTTGGGTAACAAGAATCCATTCCTTCACAAAGGATAGGTAACTTGTGACTTGGTTGTACAAAGGGAGTTCACTATCAATCTTCGGAAGACGCATAAAAGGTAAGTTGAGCATTCACATACGAGAGGGTGAGGAACCTTTACTACTAATCGTGTTTGCTGAATTTTGCAGGTATAATGTCAAAATCAATTGATAGTGCTTATGAAGGATAGAGTTCCTTTAATGTTGAGTCAGCCTTTGCCTTAATCACAATGAAATTAGCGGAGATAAATGGGAAGATAGAGGATGTGAATAGAAGGATGGATTGTATGGAGGATTGAATGGTGATTGTTGAGAGTCCTAATCAGGAGGACTCACCTCATACTACTCATAGGTTAGGAGCAAATAGAAACACGAGTTCCTCAATGAAAATTACCCCAGGGCATGAACGTGCGTTATGCAACCCCCGAAATAATCCAATCCCCACCCCAAAAATCCAACAACTTCCTTTCCAAATGTCTAACTATCCGAACAATGTTAGACAAATCTCCTCTCATCCAAATTACCCGCTACAAGAGGAACGTCCTTTTGTAGTAAACCAAAATCAAACTCCACTTTGAAATTCATCACATGCTAACTTGCATGTACCACATAACCAAAAGCAAGAGACTTACTAAGATAACCACCACAACCCACTCTACGAAGAGTATGCGGAGATGATTGCTAATAGGAACTATGATGGATCTTAATATGGTGGACGACAAGGTTATGGTGCATCGAGAGATAGAGTGCAACCTAGAGATTATGGTCGGAATCAAGGTGCAAGATGGAAAGGGAATGAAGGTCGAGGTGAAGGGTATGATAATCGCTATAGTGATTATTATGGTAATCAGGGTGATAGATATGGTGGTCACTATGATGATCGATATGGTTATCATCAAGGAGATCATAGTGACCATGATAGAGGTTTGAATACCATCAAGGTTATTCTTCCAACCTTCAAAGGTAGTAGTGATCCGAAAGAATTCCTTGAATGGAGATTGCAAAGTGAGCGGATCTTTCTCACCAACAACATCTCGGATGCTATGAAAGCCAAATATACCATTACTCAATTTAAGGGGTATGCATCCACATGGTGGGAGTCCAAAGTGAGAGAACTAGCCCGAGATCTCGTTCATGATTTGCCTACATGGCAAGAGTTGCTAGCACTTATGGAAGTGAGGTATGTGACACCTACCTATTAGCAAAAAGTTCTCAAGAAGGTGTACATGCTTCGACAAGGTACCAAAAGTGTTGAGGAGTAATATGATATGTTTGAAAATTTGAGAATGTAGTCTAAGCTTGATGAACCGATGTTGAACATGGTGATATGGTTTGTCACCAACTTAAAGCAAGACATATCAAAGGCAATGCGACTCAAACACTATGCTAGCTTGGAGAAAGCCTATCATGATGCTACCAAGGTAGAGATTGACTCGAAGGATGAAAAGTTATTCAAAGCCACGGGTACTACAACTTCCTCATGGAACAAGAGCAATGATAAGTGGAAGTCTTTTATCACTCGATTGTACGCAAAGGGTAGTGTTCAAGCTACTCAAGCAAAGGTTGATGAGACAAAGTGGAATGATAAGGCTAAGGAAGGTAACCAATCAAAACCTAACTTTTCTCGTCCTTCTACCATTCAATGCTTTAGATGTCAAGGAAGGGGACACGTTGGTAGTGAGTGTACCAACCGAAGAACAATTGTTGCTTACAAATATCGGTACCACACCAAAGAAGATGAAGAGTGGAGATGAAGAACCCAAAGGTGATGATGATGAAACACCTTTGAATAATGATGATGAGAGGATAGAAGAGAGCTAAACTTTGCTTGTCTTATGAATACAATGGTGCCTCTAGAATGTAATGATAAGCCATTTCCCTTGAACATAAACTTTCCTTGTGTTATGAGGTGAATCATGGGAGATATTGCTAAGAGTTGCACTAATGTTGTGAGCGACACTTTAGTGGAGCGAATGCAACTTCCTACCAATAAGCATTTTAGTCCTTACAAGCTTCAATGGCTCAACGAAAGTAGTGAAATGAAGGTCCTCAATCAAGTAAGTATTAAATTTAGCATTGGTAAATATCAAGATGAAGTTTCTTGCGATATTGTACCTATGCTTGCATGTCATATATTGCTTGGAAGACCATGGCAGTTTGATAGGGATGTTATACATCATGGGAGAACCAATAAGTATTCATTTGTATTTGGTGGTAGAAAGTTCTCTCTTGCTCCCTTAACAACTTACCAAGTGAGTGAAGATTACCGGGTCATGAAGGAACTCCAGGAGAAAATGAAAATGGTGGAGGATGGTAGTGAAAGCTCCACATGTGTGCAATAAAAGGGAGAAGGTTTGGCTAAAAAGAAGAACAAGATGTGCATGATAGCCAAGCCAAGCAAATGTTTGAAGAGTGTTGATGAGGAATGCTTTCTAGTGCGCCTTGTTAATACAAATCTATTGTTGCATGCTAACCAAGATACTAGCATTTTGCCTAGTTTTATGTCTTCTCTTTTGCAAGAATATGGGGTTAATTTCCCCAGGAGATGCCTAATAGATTTCCACCCTTGAGGGGTATTGAGCATCAAATTGATTTTGTGTATGAATCTCAAATTCCAAACCGTCCGGCATATAGAATCAATCCGGATGAGACTAAGGAGTTACAATGGCAAATTGATAAACTCCTTGAAAAGGGACTTCTCAAAGAAAGTCTTAGTCCTTGTGCCGTAATGGTTATCCTTGTTCCAAAAAAAGATGGCACTTGAAGGATGTGTATTAATTGTAGAGCCGTCAACAAAATAACGGTGAAGTATCGACATCTTATTCCTAGACTTGATGACATGTTGGATGAGCTTTGTGTCTCAAGTATATTTTCGAAGATTGATCTTTGAAGTGGCTATCACAAATTCGCATGAACCTGGGTGATGAATGTAAGACAACCTTCAAAACCAAGTTTGGTTTGTATGAGTGACTAGTTATGCCTTTTGACTTGACTAATGCCCCTAGCACTTTCATGAGATTGATGAACCATGTGTTCAAGCCCTTCATCAACAAGTTTTTAGTCATTTATTTCAATGACATACTTTTATATAGTAGAACCATTGAGGAGCATGTTGTCCATTTAATGCAAGTATTTGATGTTCTACTACATAAGAGGCTCTTTGTAAATCCCAAGGAGTGTTCATTTTTTGTTGAAAAGGTGGTATTCTTGGGGTTCGTGGTAAGTGTCAATGGTGTAGATGTGAATGAAGAAAAATTTGAGTCTATTATATCTTGGCCAACTCCTACTAATGCAATCAAAGTAAGGAGTTTCCATTGATTGGAAAGTTTCTATCAACGATTTATGAAAGGCTTTAGCACTATTGCTTCCCCTCTAACCGAATTAATCAAGAAGGACACACCCTTTATTTGGAGAGATGTTCAAGAGAAAGCCTTTCAAGAGTTGAAGTCTATGTTGAGCACTTCTCCTTTGATCCAATTGCTCGACTTTGATAATGCCTTTGAAATTGACTGTGATGCTTTGGGTGTTGGCATTGGTGGAGTGTGGATGCAAAAAGGAAAGCCTTTGGCCTACTTTAGTGAAAAGCTAAAGGGGGCCTGATTGAAATACTTAACATATGATAAGGAGTTATATGTGCTTGTGTGGGTGTTGGCTCATTGGCAACACTATCTTTGACACAAAGAGTTTGTGATAAGGATGGATCATGAGTCCTTGAAGCATCTAAAGAGCCAATCAAAGTTTAGCAAGCACCATGCTAGGTTGGTGGAGTTCATTGAATCATTTCCTTATGTGATCCAATACAAGCAAGGGAAGGAAAATGTGGTTGCCGATGCTTTGTCTAGAAGGTTCGTATTGGTTAACACCTTGACTTCTAGAATGATGGGCTTTGCAAGGTTAAAGGAGTTATACTCTAAGGACTCTGACTTCAAGGAGGTTTGTGATGAACTTGTCCAAGGGAAGCGAGTATGCCTCTGAGTTCATTGAGGGAGCTCTTCCTCAAAGAAGTTCATAGTGGTGGAATGATGGGAAACTTTGGTATCAACAAAACACTTGACATTCTCATGGAGCAATTCTATTAGTCAAGGATAAAGCATGATGTGGAGAAGCTATGTAGACAATGCCTCGAATGCGAGCAAGCCAAGTCCAAGACTAGGCCCCAAGGTATGTACACACCTATTCCCACACTTCTTGGTCCTTGGATGGACATTTCTATAAATTTTGTGTTGGGACTTCCAAGAACAAAATGAGGGCATGATAGTATCTTTGTGGTAGTGGATAGATTCTCTAAAATCACTACAAGAAAAAGGGTCTTTAGCGAAAGGAAAATTAGTCGTTAAAAGTCCAAATCCAGTCATTATTAGTCATTTACGACTGAAAAGAAATTGGTCATCTCCCATCATTAGTAGCTCCAATGTTAAAAGTTAACGAACAAATTCTAGTCCAGTTGTTAAGAAACTTTTAGCGATAACAAGAAAATCAGTCGTTATACCTCTTTTTGCGATGAATTTTTTCCTTTGTTATTTACCATTTTGGTCATTAGAAAACTTCCAAACAACAACTATTCCATTTGTTATAAGCACTTTTAGCGACCAAAATCCTGTCGTTAATTATACATCAACAATTTAATGACCAAATTTTCCTTCGTTGATTTTTTTCATAAATATATTTATTTAATAAATTATATTTTTTTCTTGTCACTAACAATTAAAAATTATTATTTCATATGCATTCATATGTAAACAAACACTTCCAAACACTTAGAATATAGTCAATACTGAATTACTAACAACATAATCATTATATTGTAGTTAATTAGAAAAGACAGAGAATTTAATTTTTTAAAATCCTACAAAAATAAAAAAATAAAATCTAGCATATGTGCAGATGGTAACATTTTAAAACAAATATCCTAGAAAGTAAAGTAGGTTCTTCTTGCACTTCAACTTGTTTGACTATAACATCTTTGGTTGTTTCAACTCGCTCCAGACTTGAATATTCTTCGTGACTTTGAATTATTGATACGTTACAAGGATAAGTTCATAGTAGTTAAGTGTTTATGATATGTGTTTCTGACATAGATGATGAATGTATAATTACTTGCTCATTGAAAAATTAGTTTGTAAGAAAATACTTTAGTTTGCTTCACAAGAAAAATCAGCAAAGGAGAGTTGGGAGCAAAGTTGTTACAAAGTTTGCTTAACAACCTTAACAAAGATATAGCAATAGTTTGTTATATTTCTGGCAGGGAAGGGATACTATAATTATATTTTTTCCTCTTTTATATTTCTATTCTTGCTATTCATTTTCATATCATGTGTATTTGTTTCCTTAAGCCATAACTAGTGATTAATTAACATAAATTATATCTGCTAGCATGTCCAAATGACTAAAAACCTTGAGATAGCATGCATCAGAAATATCTGTCTACTTCATAATGATAATCAACCTACTCTTGAAAAGGTCTCATGCTTAGCAATGCATCCTGATGCAAAGCAAAATTTACTTTGTGGCTGCAACTACAGAACAAGTTGTGTAGAACTAATCGTTTGGTAAAATGGGCATGTATGTTGAGCTGATATGTAAGCTATGTCAAAGGCTTACTCCTTTGACTTTGTTATTGTCATGCCCCGAGGCTACGCCCTAGATGCAATACAGTGCTTAGTGTCACAAGTGACCCCAAGCTAACCCATGGCATGTCATATCTATAAAATTTTAATTAAAACATGCACTGTGCGAAAGCTAAAAAAAATTTAATACCTGAAGTGGGGAAAACCCAAAATATCTGAGTATATAAAATATATAAGAGAGTATAATAAAGTATGAAAACAACACTAACAACTCAAGCTGAATCTAGTCTATGTCTGAAAGCCTCTAACTAATATGAGTTGCTGGGACATGCCCCCAGCTAACTCTAACAATCTGAAAACGAAAATAAGAAGATTGAAAAGTAAAACATATCTATCATCCTCAAACTATGCGGACTCACCAATGAAGCTGCTGAGTATGGACTGGAAGTTCAACTAAGCGCGGTCTAGATGCTGAGTGCCTGAACCTACATCATAAACTGATGTAACACAAAAGTATGCGTCAGTACTTCGAATGTACTGAGCATGTTGGATATGGACTAAGTTGAATAACATAATAACTTAACATGGAAATATATATACTGAAACATAAACTAAGAAGTAAGATGAGATGTGTCACGACCTAATTTCTCGGTCATGATGGCACCTACAACCCCCCAGTAGGCGAACCAATTCCCATAGCGCAGAATGGTCAGTAATGGGATACTATTTAACAATCTAAGCGGAAGAACATTTTAATAAGCGGAAGCAAGGGAAAAAGATGAAGATAATAGATAACAGGAATAGTATATACAATACGGAAGCTAAACCAAACCCAAAACCTGGTATGAAAGCGTATAAGAGCTAGATCTACATAAGGAGTACAATGGTAAAAAACAATATATACAAAGCTGTCTCCGAGTAGAAATAGAGTACATAATTAAAAGATAACTAAAAGCTAAGCTATGGTCGCCAAGAGCTTACCCTCAGTCCAGAATATCACTAAAAATAGCTCCTCGCACGAGTCTTCATGAGTTAACAGTGATATCCCACACTAGGATTTGTACCAGAAGATTTAGGGTGTAGTATGAGCACCAAATGCGAAGCATAAGTGTAACACCCCAGAACTTAATCCAGCTTTAAACTTAAGAAATCTGAAAATTCTGAACTTTCAAGAAAATGACGCGTCCAAACCACGGACCGTGGTTCAAACCACGGACCGTGGTTCAAACCATGGACCGTGGTTCAAACCACGAGTCGTGGAGTGGATTTGTGATTTAAGTCTGTCAAAATCAGTGTCTGGTCTGAGAACCACGAGTTGATTCTGTGGACCGTAGTTCAGTCTACGGCCCATCCTGTCAATTCGTGGAACCAGCCCTGAGAACTGACTGATTCCCAGGAACCATGAGTCAAGACTACGGATCATGGTTTGAATTACGGGTCCATCTTGTTGACTCGTGGAACCTGATCAGAGGCCTGCCAAAACCCTTAGAAACGATGAATAGGTTCTACAAACCGTAATACTTTCTATGGGTCTGTCTTGTTGACCCGTAGAATGTCTTCTGCAGGTTGGTCGTTGGCCAGGAACCACGAGTAGGAACCACGGGTCGTGGTTCAAACTATGACCCATAGAACTGACCCGTGATTCCTGAGCCGGCCCCTTTTTATCAGCTTTTCTTAATTATTTCCCAGGGGTATTTTAGTTATTACCCACTCTTTTAACTCCTAAGTGAGGTCGTGTTTTCCATTCTTAGCATGATTTCTAACCCTATTAGCCTAAGTCCCTTCTCATTACCTTATTCACTCCCAAAAAGGGAAAGAACTCTCTAAATCTCCAAGTCCAAGTCTCCTAATCTTTTCAATTTCAAGTGGGTTAACTTCAATCAAGGTATATGAGTATTCAACAATGGGTTCCTTTCATCCTTGTGCCCAAAACCCTAAATTTCAAATTGTGATTTCATGAACTTTCAAATTAGGGTTCTTACCCAATTCTTATGGGTTTTGCTATAAATTACCTTCTCGTGATTTTATTATGAAATTTCATTAAATTGCATAATTTTGCATGGGTTTTTACATATGATTTCCTATTTCATGAATTGAAGGTTAATTATGGTAAATCCTACATGCATGAAGTGATTTAAGAAAATTAGGCAAATTGATAGCATGATTTCATAAATTCCAAGCAAATGCATGCCTAGTTCCTATGTTTTATGAAAGTATATATTATTATGAAATTGAACTAAGGCCATGCAAGTTTTCAAGTTATGAATTATTATGCAAGACAAGACACCCGAGGTGCCATCAATGCTCATGAATCATTTTTCCTAAAACCAAGGTTCGTGAGTAGTATGAAGATTCGAGGAATGAACATATTTATGAATAAGCTTGACGTCTGGATATGTCACATGTTGTATGTGAGCTTTATGTTATATGTTTTGGGAGTAGTATTTATCATCGAGCGATGAGGGTTATAGATAACCCAATTCCAAAACTACGTTGTCACTGTAGGTTGCCCTCCGTGGCTTATGAAAGGATCCTTATGAATGGTTCTAACTTTGGCCGGTTAGGACAACCTTTGTCAGTGTGTGTGCATGACACTGGACTCCATGTAGCTCAACATGGTTTAATATCGTTTAAGAGAAACTCCCACATGATTATTTTCAAGATATGAAGTTATATGATATCATACTTCTATTTTTAACCTTACTTCATGTTTTATGTCTTATATCTTTATAATTCTCTTATGCTATTTCTTTATGAATAAGTTCACCTTATGCATGTTTTAAGCATGTTTTTATCATGATCATGTATATCTCACATACTCGGTACATCATATAGTACTGATTCATATTTTGCGCTGCATCCTCTTTATGATGCAGATCCAGGTGTTTCCTATCAGGCTTGTGGCTATACGAAGCCATATATCTAGTCAGCATTGGTGAGTCATCATGGTTCGAGGGCCGGCTTCCATTATAGTTATGCTGTCTATCTTTACTTCAGTTTATTGAGTCAGTTGGGGTCTTGTACCATCGGCTCTATATGTTGGTTTAGAGACTTTTCAGACATAGATAATGTTCGAGTCTCCTCTTTGGATTATACTTCCCATTCGACTTGACTATATATATATGCTTATGTTTCCAAATTCTTTTATCATGCTTTCTCTATGTTAAATTGATATACCTGAGTTATGCTATGACCAGGGGTTAGCTCGGGGCACTCGTGGTCCCAGGTCCCGTATTACATCTAGGGGTAGTCTCAGGGTGTGACAAACTTGGTATCAGAGCCACACGTTCAAGAGTCCTAGGATGTCCAAAAGCCACATTAAGTAGAGTCTCTTTCATATGTGTGAAGCGCGTCACACATATGAGAGAGAAGCTATAAGGTGTCTTAGAAAACTTCACTTCTTTCATGATCATATCGTGCGATAGAGCTTAACTCTAATGTTCCTCTAATCCTTACCTTGTACATTTCAGATCATGCCCCGACGTTCTATGCCTCACCGAGCCACTCGAAATGCGGCTCCTCCAGTTCCAGCCCCGAGGTCACAAATGAGGAGTTTAGGAATGCCATCCATTTGCTAGCCCAGACCTTGGCCGCTCAGGCCAACCAGCCATCTCCTATCCCCATCCACCCTCAAGGTGGAGTAGCGGCCCAAGTTCATGATTTTGTCTGTATGAACCCGCTGGAGTTTTGGGGTTCAAAACTGAATGAGGATCCGCTAAATTTTATTGATGAAGTGAAGAAATTTTTTGATGTGATGCAAGTGGTTGGTTTTGATTGTGTGGAGCTCGCATCCTATCAACTCAAGGATGTAGCTTATATATATTTTACGCAATGGAAGGAAGCTAGAGCTAGGGACAAGGTCCCTATGACATGGGAGTATTTCGAGAGGTCTTTCCTCGACAGTTCTTTCTCTGAGAGTTGAGGCAAGCGAAGGCCGAAGAGTTTGTGAACTTTAGATAGGGATCTATGACTGTTCAGGAGTACAGTTTGAAGTTCACTCAGTTGTCTAGGTATGCCCCCTCTATGGTAGCGGACCCACATGATCATATGAGCAAGTTTATCTACAAGGTTTAAGATTTGGTGAAGAAGGAGTGTAGATCTGCTATGCTGTTGAGTGATATGAATATTTCAAGTCTCATGACCCATGCTCACCAGATCGAGGGAGTCAGGCTTAGGGAGATGGCTAGGGAGAACAAGAGGTCTAGATCTGAGGGTTCAGGTTTTGGTCATCAGAGGTTCGGTGGTGGACATCGCTCCTCGTTCCAGAAGAAGTCATCAGGACCCATTCATTCTTCTGCTAGTACTCCTACCCAGGTCTAGAAGCCTCATCATGATTAGACTGGTAGAGGATTTGGTTCCTATTCACAGTCTTAGGGGAGTGTTGCTAAGGAATCTTCCTACCCTATTTGTAGCAAATGTGGGAAGAATCACCCGAGAGAGTGTCGTTTGAGCACAGGTGCATGCTTTGGGTGTGGACAGGTTGGACACATGATTAGAGACTTCCCTTCAACTAAGAAGGGGCAGGGAGGTAGTAGGGCTCAGTCTACTCCACCAGCCCCAGGAGGTCGACAAGCCCAGCAGGGCTCAGCTTCTAGTTTTGGTGGTCAGCGCCAGAACTGCCTTTATACTATATCATCTTGTCACGACCAGGAGGGTTCCCCAGATGTTGTTACTGGTATGTTGAAAGTCTTATCTTTTGATTTATATGCTTTATTAGACCCCGGTGCCTCCTTATCTTTTGTGACCCCTTATATAGCATGCAAATTCAAAAAAATTCCTGAATTGCTTTTAGAACCCTTTTGTGTTTCTACTCCTATTGGTGAGTCAGTCCTAGGCAAAAGGATCTACCGAAACTTCCCTATCTCAGTCCTTACAGATTTAGTAGAGTTGGAGATGACAGATTTTGATGTTATTCTTGGTATGGATTTGCTACATGCTTGTTATGTTTCTGTTGATTGTCGTACTCGGGTTGTCAATTTCAAGTTTCCAAATGAACCCGTGTTAGAATAGCAAGGTAGTCCCCCATCCTAGAAAGGTCATTTCATATCTTATCTTAAGGCTAGGAAGATGATTTCTAATGGTTATGTTTATGATATAGTTTGGGTTATGGACATAGAGTCTGGAACCCCATTCTTTCAGTCTATTCCTGTTGTGAATGAGTTCCAGAAGTGTTTCCCGATGATCTTCCCAGAGTCCCTCTCGAGCGAGAAATCGACTTTGGTATAGATCTTTTTCTAGATATGAATCCTATCTCTATTCCTCCCTAAAGAATGGCCCCCGCAAAACTTAAAGAATTAAAGGATCAGTTGAAGGATCTTCTTGATAAGGGTTTCATTAGGCCTAGCATTTCTCCATGGGGTGGTCCAATCTTATTCGTGCGAAAGAAAGATGGTTCCCTCAGAATGTGTATTGACTACCATCAGTTGAAAAAGGTCAATTAAGAATAAGTATCCCATTCCTTGGATTGATGACTTGTGCGATCAGCTTCAGGGTGCTAGTTTCTTCTCCAAAATTGACCTTAGATCTGGTTATCATCAACTTCGTGTTAGAGAGTGTGATATTCTGACTTGAACCCTAATCCCATCCTTAGACACCACGTTCCCTAGGAATGCAACTGACTTGAACCAAAACTAACACTTTGAGAACTTGGCATAAAGCCGATGATCTCTCAAAGTCTGAAGCACAGTCCTCAAGTGATGCTCATGCTCACCCCTACTCCTTGAGTATATCAGAATGTGATCAATGAAGACTATCACAAACATATCCAAGTATGGGCTAAGCACCCTATGCATCAAATCCATACAGGCTGCGGGGGCATTAGTCAACCCAAAAGACATCACCAGGAATTCATAATGGCCATAACGTGTCCTGAATGTTGTCTTAGGGATGTCCTCCTCCCTAATTCTCAACTGATGGTAGCCGAACCTCAAATCAATCTTTGAAAAGATGGCAGAACCCTAGAGCTGATCAAACAAGTCGTGAATCCTCAATATCAGATTCCTATTCTTTACTGTCACCTAATTCAACTATCGATAATCAATACACATCCGCATCGACCTATCATTCTTCTTCACGAAGAGAACATGAGCACCCCAAGGCAACACACACAGTCTAATGAACCCCTTAGCTAACAAATCTTGGAGCTGCTCCTTAAGCTCTCTCAACTCAGCAGGAGCCATACGGTAGGGAGGAATAGAAATAGGCCTGGTGCCCGGCTCTAACTCAATGGAAAAATCAACATCTCTCTTAGGTGGAAGGCCTGGAAGGTCGGTAGGAAACACATCTAGGAAGTCTCTAACCACAAAAATAGACTTAGGAGATGTAGGGTCAGCACTAGAATATTGGATATATGCTAGATAAGCTAAACACCTAGGGGAAATCAACTTCCTAGATCAAACACAAGAGATGATCCCAGACGATGCACGATTGACAGAACTTCTCCACACAACCAGGGATACACCGGGTATGGCGATGGTAACGGTCTTAGCATAACAATACAAAACCGCACGGTGAAAGGATGAACAATACATGCGCAGTATTACATCAAAATTTAACATGTCAAGGATCATCAAGTCACCCCAAGGCTCTAAATCACCCACAGAAATCATGCAAGATATCACAATCTAATCCACTACTAAAGAATCTCCCACTGGGTTCGAAATCGAAATAGGAATAGATAATAGCTCACTAGCCAACCCCAAACAATGCAAAAAGTAGGCAGATACATATGAATAAGTGGATCCAGGATCAAATAAAGTCATAGCAAACTAATGGCATAAAGAAATCATACCTGTAATCACAGCATCCGAGGCCTCTGACTCCTATCTCTCAAGGATCGCATAGAACTGACGATGACCTCCACCTGCCCGATGCCATCCCTACAACCTGCTCTGCCACATGGAGCACCACCTCTACCCTAACCACCACCCCTTTAACCGAAGGTTAAACTGCTCGTAAAGGCTCAGCCAGCTGAAATGTACCCTACTGGGGGCAATCTCTAGCAAAATGATCAATCAAACTACAAGTAAAACAAGCCCTTAATGACCTACTCGGTCGGGATGAACTAGAAGAACCCACATGGCCACTATGGCCTGATGCCCCAAAAGTTGTACCCCTCAAAGATTTACTGCTGTAGCCCTGATGGATGCTCTGACCCTGCTTGAACTGGGTACTACCAGAAGTCTGAAGTGAAGCCTGAATCAGTCGGCTGGACTGACCCTGGTGCTGCTGTGGCTGATAACCCAACCCCACTGGCTTGAACCTCTACCACCATGTTGGGAACCACTGTAGCCACCCTAATGTCGAGGCCTCTTATCTCTGGACCCCTGATCATGTCGCTGTAAGTCCTCTTCAGTATGGGCATAGTCTGCGATAGCCTGAAATGACCGACCACTGGCAACTAATATCTCTGCTGGCTTCCTAATCTCTTGCCTCAAACCCCATACAAATCTGTGAATCCTATCTTTCTCGGTAGGAATGATCATAGCTCCAAATGGTGCTAGCTGATAAAAATGAGTCTCATACTTCGAGACAGTCATAGAATCTTGCATAAGCCAAGTAAATTGCTCACTGCGACGCTGATGATTACTATGAGGCAGGAACTTAGCCATAAATATCTCATAGAACTCAGACCAGGTTAAAGGAGGTGATGTAGAAGATCTGCAAGCAACATGTGCCCTTCACCATAGCTTCGCTGGACCCTCCAGCTGGTAGGTGGTATAACCAACTTTGTGAGTCTCCAACAAACCCAGATGGTGAAATATCTCCTCACATGTAGTAATAAAATCATGCGGGTCCTCACACGACGTACCAGCAAACCTCAGTGGTGCCAATCTCAAGAACCTACCCAGCGCCTTCTGCTCCCCATCTGTCATAGCTGGGCGAGGAGAAAAAGGTTGTGCAATTGAAAGAATTGGAACAACCTTGGCACAGGGAGCCACAGTAGCAGGCTGTGCTCCTGAACTATGAAGACCTAGGGCTGAGAAATTTCTCAGTGGAACTAAAAAATAAAGAGTTTCATCTCTTTTTTTGGTTGCTACCTCGGAAAGTCTCTCCCTAGTCATACCTAAAAGCTGAACAAGTAAACCCCTAATATCCAAAGACTGAGCTAGGGATGAAGCTGACACAAAAACTGGTGCTGGAACTGGTACTGGAGTTGGTGGTACCTAGGCTGCCCCCGTGTCCATATGCTAGTGCTCTAGAGCAAAATCTAGCTTGTAGTCATACTCGGGCTCTACCTCAACTCTAGAAGCTCTAGCTGGTGCCGATGCTCTGGGGCGTCCACGACCCCTACCTCTACCCTTGCGACCACCCCGACCCCTAGCTGGAATCGGAGGCGCAGGGGCAAGAAGCTCTCCTCCGCCAGAAGTTGAAGATCTCATATGAACCATTTACGAAAGAGTGAACCAAATTAAGTGAGATTTCCAAAAACTTTAGAGGATACTATGCACGAGATAGAAACAAGAAAAGTTCAAATTTTCCTAAAATGTCACTATAGCCTCCCGAAGATTGAGTACGAACCAAACCTAGTAGCCCGGAATGGTCAGTAATGGGCTACTGTCTAACAATCTAAGCAGAAGAATAGTTTAATAAGTGGAAGTAAGGGAACAAGATGATGAGAATAGATAACAGGAATAATATATATAATACGTAAGCTAAACCAAACCCAAAACCTGTTATCAAAGCGTATAAGAGCCGGATTTACATAAGGAGTACAAGGGTCCAAAATAATATATACAAAGTTGTCTCCGAGTAAAAAAACTGTCTCAAAAACCCTTCCAAGGGTTCCCGAACATAACCAGGTCTAAACAGTAGAAAGTTATCTCAGGTGCTGGATCTGACCGAGGCAAAAAATCACCCCAATTTAGTAAGAAACTCAACAAGCACCCTGACCCTGCCGAGTATAGCGTTAATAGTAAAACTGGTGATAGAAATAATAATTTAACCTTCTTTTACCCCAAGAAGATCCACAAGTTAAGTCAAACCATTCCCAATTTATTTCCATCGAAAATGGGTCCCCGGGGCAATGCAAGGTTTAGAAAATAATTCCAGTAGGCTCGAAGCCAAAACTGTAGTAAAATGTGGATAAATACTCTTTACATGCATGGAAATGAATGATCAACACAAATAGCCGCTCAACAACTCACAATCAACCTATCGGCCCTGCACAGGCTCCAATCACTCTACAACATAGATAGCCAGCATAATATCATGATAACGATGCTCGGGACTCACGGGCACCCCCGAATAACCCACCGTCTATGTTCCAGAGTCAAAACAAGGCCACACAGGACCATAATGGTGATAACATCAACTACTAAGAATACTACATACAACGGAGAAAAGAAATAGGGGCAAATTGTGGAAAAGTGGTCAGGGTCTATGATACCAACCTAATAACCCAACTCAAGGATACCGGCTAGTATAATTTTATCCGATATATGCTAAGTCTAGGGAGTTTAGATCGTAACCTACCTGTCGTCCAATGACAAGCTGCTGGGACTATGAAATCCAAGCTCGAATCACTTTGAGAAAACCCGAATGGTAATCAAACTATCAAAATAATAATAATATATCAACGAGTGTAACGATACCCATATCACTGCAATTGTAGCCGGGTCAAAATCTAGGTCAAAAGCGAGTCCGCAGGGTCCACAACCCAAAACCAAAAACAAAAAGAAACACGATGACCACAACGATGAAAAGAATGCATGCTCCAAAATTAAGCATAATTGTCCAAGAGAAGGGCGCTAAAACAGCCCGCTCAAGTTGGGGTTTAAAGATGGAATTTAAAGAATAAACAACGGAAATTAGGCAAGGATTACTTACCAAAATGATGAAATTTAAGCCAAGACGGAGAATCCTTCACACCTACGATCATGCAAGAGCTAGGAGACAACCACTATAATAAATTCCAAGCTTTAGGTATGAGCAACAATGGTGGATTTTTAAAGAAAACCAAAAAAAAGCAAGTTGGGGAAGAAGCTTACCAAGAATCGAAGAACCATGAAAAATTGAACAAACCAGAAGTATATAGCTGATGGTCACTGGTTAGCACTATCACGCTAAACCAGTGCCATCGTGCTCAAGGAGGGCCAGGCGCCAAGGCGCCATCGCTCTACCACAGCGCAATCGCACTGGTCGGCAAAATGCACCTGAGCGCGATCAGCTAGGCTGGCGCCGTTGGCGCTGAAGGCCTTGCCTACAATAAAATCTACAACTTTTTAGAAATTTAACAGGGCATTCTGGGCACAATAGAAAATCGATACTCAAAAACCAATAATGCTCATAGAGTGGAAATAATATTTTGGACTCAACAAAACTAATGAAACTTCCATACGAGGTCGTTTCGGAGAAATGTTGACCCAAGTCAACACTAATGAATAAGAACCCAAAGGCTTGAAATGGGCCCGGCTCACCCAGGACCCAAACCAACCACCTTTCTAACTCAAACTCATCATTCCGAAGATGTTGGAATCGTCGGATTTCGAATCCGATACTCCGATCATTGAAATCCTCCCAAAGTTACACTTTCAACTTCAAATGGCCTAAAAATAGAGAAAACAACACAAAACCCTCACCAAAAGTTCTCAGGCCTCAACTAAAGGTCCAACTAGACCAAACTCAATGCTACGGAGCTAACAGAACTGTCAGAATTCAATTCCAAGAATGTTAGCTAAGAATGTTAACTAAAGTCAACGATATTCTAAGTTAAAGCTCTAAAATAGGAAAAAGAGAAAAACAACCAAACGAATGACCAGGGCACCAAACTACCAGTCCTAGAAAGCCATAAATGACTTGGGACTGCTATAGGAAAGCTCTAAAAGTACAACAAATGCATAAACGCGAAGATCACTGGAAGGGTCATCTAAAGATGCAATGAACAAATAAATATCATGAGTATATCATATGCTGAACTGAATAACTAAATATAAGGTCAGTGCAATATGAGTCTGACTGTGGGAGATACTATTAACCGATATACCCCAAGTTGAGCTAACTATGGGGGCCAATATGTAACCCTGGATGAGAGAGTATTCATACCTTGCCAAGGGTACGAACAAGTCTGACGTGGATTCACTAAACTGATGTCCACAAGGGACAAGAGTGTCAAGCCTAATCTTACGGGTGACCTCTTTAGAACCTACGATATCACCATAGTTCTGGGGCTCAGGGATTGCTAGAAAGGTCTCAGCCTGAACTGGAGGGTGAGCCTTCATCCCTTCGTCCTCTTGGTGCTAAGTTTACTCCCAACTGAATATATAAGCTAAAATGCAACTGTAGTACTGGATAACTCAAAACACTGATATAATCTGAGAATGCAACATACAAATACTGAAAGATATGGCATTCGCATTCTTGAAGCATAATTGTCTGACTAATCTACCTAGCAAACATAATCTATGACTTTACACAAGCTAGGGTTTCTGAGTTCTATATAGGAGTATGCTAATTCTCTAGGGAACATGAAATAGATATCAATATAAGAAGTAGAATTTTAGTTACAATGAATCCCTAAGATTTAGGAACCCTAGATCTGAATAAATTTATGGAGAACTAAAGAACTGGCTGAATTCTAGGGACCTAATGGGTGAAAGGAACCCACTAGTGAAATCCCATATACCTGGAGAAGAAACTACGAAGGAATCCTTTGGATTTTGGGGCTGAACTTGAAGAAGATCTCTGCTTGTTCTTGACAGAAAACTGTTGCCTCTTTTGTTTCTTTTCTTTCTTAGTCTGATGATTTTAGGAGAATAGAGGTTTTAGGTAGTTATTGACTAATTAATTAGGCTTAGAGTAGTCAAAATTTCATAGCTTAGGATTTAAAAGAAGTAGGAGAAGTCCTAAATACCCCTGGGAAATTTAAAAGAACTCTGCTGAAAATTGCGACTCAGGGATCATGACTTGGTTGATGGACCGTAGTCCTGGATGATAGGATGTCAACTGAGTCGTGGTCCTGTCTAGGGGTCTTGGGGGTTCTTTGATCTGAGGAACCACGACTCCACAGGATGGACCATACTCCTGAATGACGGTTCGTCATGTGGCTCATGGTTCCTGGGACTTTTGTCTAGTCTGAGGATTTCATGAGTCAAAGGATGGATCATGGTTCAGAAGTATGGTCCATAACCCGACTCATGGTTTCTGGGACAAGGGATAAGGGTCTCTGAGGTTCTGCTTCCATGAGTCCACAGGATGGACCATGGTCCTGAATGATGATTCATCATGTGACTCATGGTCACTGAGCCTTGGACTGATGGTCCTCTGATTAAGGGAAACCACGAGTTACAGGACGGACTATGGTTCTAAACTATGGTTCATGATTTGACTCGTAGTTCCTGGTGCATGAACTGGGGGTCTACTATAAATAGGGACTGCGGTTAGGATGACGGACCGTGGTTCCATACTATCGTCTGTGATCTTAACCGTGGTTCCTAGAACTTGAGTTTTTCTGAATTTTTTTTCCTGCGGAGTACAGTCTAGTAGCTGGTTCAGATTCTGGGGTGTTACAGTTATTTTGTTATTTTGTCTTTCTATTCTTATTATCAAAATTAAGAAATAAGAAAGATAATCGTGTGTGACTTACGCTAAAGAAAAAGTAAACAACCACACACAAACATTCAAGTTGGATCTTAGTAAATTATGATAAAGGAGTAAAGCAGTTACATCCAACAATGAAACACTATAAGTAGTCTTTGCTTTCACATAACAAAAAGCTAATGTCTTCTTTAGAAGGATGAATAAAGTATACTTTTAAGATTTTAATGGAACAATATAACAATATGCATAGCCTTAAACATTTAATACATTGAGATCTGTTAAATAACAGCTTCCTGCAATGGCACATAAATGTTCAAGAAAGAACTTAAACTTTGCACCTATAAACTATTCACATATTATCATAATCATAAATCCAGCTTTAGACTAGTTTCAACATCATATTGGTAGATCACTTAACATAGATCAGTAGTTAAGATAGTGATGATGCCAAGATAAACTAAAAGTAAACTATCGAGTGACAACTCTTCTGTCCATATACCTGGATTAATTGTTCCTAATATCCCTATATTGCTATTTGTACCTAACATGTATAGTCCCTGCAATAAGCCATTTCAAAATTTCAAAGGCCATAATGGAATCTAAAATCCAAGCACATATACATATACTTGTTAGTAAGAAATGAGCAAGGAAAGATGTCCCTGACCTGCTGTCTAGCTCTCTCAAGAATATACGAACCTGTGAAATGATTCAACTAGTATTTTATTTACTTGATGATTGTGTCGATGAAGGATGTCTAAACATAGCACTTTCAAATAGTTCACATTTCTTCTCTATGCTATCCATGCGCCTTTTCATTGACTTATTTTACTTTTGACTCATATTTAGCTCTTCTAATAGTGCAACCTTTTCCTTTTGATTCAAAGTCAGGTCTTCTACAAGTGCAGCCTTTGCGGAGCTACCTCCTTTCAAATCCTTACTAGTTATTCCACCGCCAAATCCAACCGCGTGACTCTTGCGTTGAGATCCAAAGCATCTCTCTACAACCTCAAAATTAGTAAGAGACGGCTCATATTGTAGTACTTCTTGAATTTCTACATGTGAAACACAAGAAAATTTAAGATAATGCAATATATTTAAAAAGTACAAAAAAAAGAAATTTATTAATAAGCATACATATTTTTCATAGGTTTGAGGTTTGCAAAGCTTCTGGCCCTTCTTACGAGTCTCAAAGAAGATAGTCGCTATGTTCGGTGGATTACCATGTTTGCCTCCCTTCACATTCAAATTAACAGTCATATATTTTAAATGAAGAGGAGCTTTCTCATAGGATTACAAGAATCACATACATACCAATTCATAAATAATCTCTCTAATTGGCTTGCTACCAGTACGATGAGGCATACTCAACTTAGACCTATTAATTGCATTTCTTGTACTTGTTTCCTATGTTAACAACACATCAGCAAAATTATGATAGGCAACTTAAATGACAAATGAATAAATAACTTACCTTAAATTTGTCTGTTAAAAAATGCTCCTTGACCAACCATTCCCAATCACTCTTGTCAACCGCCTCCAACACATCTTTTAGAACCTGATGCAATGGCTTAGACTTTACATTCATGTGTAGAGATCCTCTCCAATTATTCCATAACCTTCCCATATGTTTCAACACATGATCTCTATGATCATTCATGTCATCACTGTCAAATCTTTCCTAATATATTTCACATATGTCATTAAACATGAAACTTAAAATTTTAAAATAAATTAAAGGACTGAAATTAAATCAACAAGGTTGTTTCCAGGTTCTCTATTGCAAAAGAAATGGCAGATGAAAATAAGATGACAAGAAATTCAAAAGTATTCCCAGCAGTAGCAGTTTTATACTTCAAATCTATTCTTGGGAAATTCAAAAGTATTCCCAGCAGTGCATTCCTGAATTATGTTGCAGAGAAGGTCAAAGGAATGAATGAACAAGAAGATTTAAGTAAGAGTAATTCAACCAGCAGTAATTATTTAAATCTTTACCATGATAGCTCTCCACATGTAGTTCAATTTAGCTTGTTCAATGTCGGCCTATGAGTGTACCCGCAAAGGAAATATATTATGTTCATGAACTAAGAAACCTAAGTGTCTCAAAAATAAGTCATGATGGTCATCAACAACTCAATTGTGGTAAAAAGTGACTCTAAGCTTTTCTCCAGGTTTGAGTCCTGTAACAACTTTACATAAATTTAGTCCTCTAACCTTTTTTACCTTGTCAGATTCACATGTACCTACAAGTTTTAATATAAGTCATATATAATAGAATCTCAATCCACTAACAATGAAAATGTTCTGCAACTTGAGACAGTGAAATACCTATTTTTCTTCTCCAAGTGTCTTGCATCACTTCAAATTCATCTCGAGAGAGGGTAAGATCATCTTCCATTAGATCAAACCCTGGAGGAACAAGTTTATTATTTCATGCGAGTTCACTCTAATCATAAGCTGTATTTTTACAACTTTTAATGTTGCCATCCAAAGTTCTCATTTTAGAATTTCTTCTTACAGATCCCATAGATGTAAGCCTTTATTCTTCCCCCCTGCTAATTAAACATTAAAAAAAACTCAAGATATTAATAGAAAATTAATTACTTACTAAAGCTCAACAAATGCTACCCATAGACAAGTCAAGACCAACGAGAAAAAGATTTACAGTTGTTTTCATGAGAGTGTTTTCTTATAGTAGAGTAGGATGTATCAATGTACATGAAGAAATATTTTGGACTACATCGAGAACACCATATAACCAACACTAGAAGGAATAAACTTGAAGAAATTCCAGATCAGCAGTACTGTAGTAGGTACCAGTTCTTATAGCTACATGTGTGGTTTTTCTAATTGATTTTTTGGTGCACAAACTTGGCCTACTATGGATATAAGACCTTGCAGTTTTTGTGGATAGCTCGTATAATCATAGTACCTGATTAGCTTAAAAAAATAAAATAAAATACCGGATTTGCTTCTCAAAGACTTTTGCATTACTTCAAGGTTCTTATTATATTCTAGATCATTTGTATTAGAAGATGCAGCACAATGAGCTTTACTTTTTCCAGTCAAAGTTCTCTGTACTACAGTTCTTCCTCTACTAGAGCCCACAGATGTAAAGTTTTGATTGTTTCCCTTTTCTACAATTCAAACATTATAAAATCTCAATCGCCTAACAATAAAAAAATCTGCAGATTGATAAATAATGAAAGAGAAAAAATCATGGAAAAATACTATAGAAAGTAAGATGATCAGAAACAGAAAATAAAAAATTATTCTTTATACAAGGAACTGGCTCTGTGGTAATGAACCTCTCCAAACTGTTTTGCACAACCTGACTATAAAAGCTTCAACATCAAGAAAGGGTACTTGTCTATATTGCTCAGAATCAGGGAGTTGAACAAAATAGATCATCGAAGATCTCAATCGCCTACAATAAACAAAATTTGCAGCTTGAGAGTTGAGAAAATAAAACACAATACTTGATTTGCTTCTTAGAGTCTTTTGCATGACTTCAAATTCATCATGAGGATAGGTAACATCAACTTCTATTGAATCAAAACTAGGAGGCACGGGTTAGTCCTCTGTTCGATTGCATTCGATATAAGTTGCAGAATTTAAACCTTTGATTTTTTCAATCAGAGTTCTCTTTTTGATGAATCCTCTAATAGAGCCTAAATATGGTAGTCCTTGAGCTCATCCCGTCTCTAATTCAAGTCAAATAATATAAAACCTCAATCGCCTAACAATAAAAGAATCTGCATCTTAAGAAAATAAAACAAAATTCCTGATTTGCTTCTCAGTGTCTCTTGCATTACTTCAAGATTTCATAAGGAAAGGAAGTATCAACTTTAACTAGATCAAAATCAGGTTGCATAAGATTCTCATTCTGTGCTAGATCATTCGTATGAGATGATGCATCACTATAACCTTTACTTTTTTTATTGACGTTCTCTGTATAGCTGTACTTCTTCTACCAAAGCCCACAGATTTAAAGTTCTGCCCATTTCCTTTTACAATAATTCAAACATTATACAATCTCAAATGCTTAATAATAATAAAATTTTTGCATCTTGAGAAAATAAAATAAAGTACCTGATTTTCTTCTTAGAGCCTCTTGAATTACTTCAAGATCATCATCAGAAAAGGAAGTTTTATCTTTTATTACATCCAAACCTCTGGAGTGATTAATAAAGAAAATATTGCAGAATCAAAAGTGGCCCTAGTTTATGGTCAGATGAATGAACCGCCGGGAGCTCGTATGAGAGTTGGTTTGACTGCCCTAACTATGGCGGAATATTTCTGAGACGTTAATGAGCAAGACGTACTTCTATTTATTGATAATATCTTCTGTTTTGTCCAAGCAAGATCCAAAGTATCGACCTTATTGGGTAGAATGCCTTCCGTTGTAGGTTATCAACCGACCCTAAGTACTGAAATGGGTTCTTTACAAGAAAGAATTATTTCTACCAAAGAAGGGTCCATAACCTCTATTCAAGTAGTTTATGTACCCGCAGACGATTTGACCGACCCTGCTCCTGCTACGACATTTGTACATTTAGATGCTACTACCATACTATCAAGAGGATTGGCTGCCAAAGGTATTTATCCAGCAGTAGATCCTTTAGATTCAATGTCAACCATGCTTCAACCTCGGATCGTTGGTGAGGAACATTACGAAACCGCCCAAAGAGTTAAGCAAACCTTACAACGTTATAAAGAACTTCAGGACATTATAGTTATCCTTGGATTGGATGAATTATCCGAAGAGGATCATTTACTCATAGCAAGAGCGTAAAAAATTGAGCGTTTCTTATCACAACCCTTCTTCGTAGCAGAAGTATTTATCGGTTCTCCAGGGAAAAATGTTGGTCTAGCAGAAATAATTCAAGGAATTCAATTGATCCTTTCCGGAGAATTAGATGGTCTTCCTGAGCAGGCTTTTTATTTGGTAGGTAATATCGATGAAGCTACCGCGAAGGCTATGAAATTAGAAATGGAGAGCAATTTGAAGAAATGACCTTAAATCTTAGTGTACTGACCCCTAATAGAATTGTTTGGGATTCAGAAGTGGAAGAAATCGTTTTATCTACTAATAGTGGTCAAATTGGCATATTACCAAATCATGCCCCTATTGCCACAGCTGTAGATATAGGGATTTTGAGAATACGCCTTAATGACCAATGGTTAACGATGGCTCTGATGGGTGGTTTTTCTAGAATAGGCAATAATGAGATCACTATTTTAGTAAATGATGCGAAGAAGGGTAGTGACATTGATCCACAAGAAGCTCAGCAAACTCTTGAAATAGCAGAGGCTAATGTGAAAAAGGCTGAAGGAAGGAGACAAAAAATTGAGGCAAATCTAGCTCTCCGACGAGGTAGAACACGGGTGGAGGCTATCAATCCGATTTCATAACTAGTTGGTACGTTCGAATAATAAAAAGAAGTTCTCTTTCTAATCCTATTTAGATTTTGTCGGGTGAATACAATCAAATACAATCAAATAGAATCCAATTCTGCTGCAAAAATTCAAATTCAAAAATGAAATAGAAAAGATACAAAATCAAAAAATAAATATCACTAAAGGTGGGTCGTAAAACTTATTAGATACCATTGACTCTGGTATCTAATAAGGTTTACCTACTATTGGATTTGAACCAATGACTCCCTCCATATGAAAGCAGTACTCTAACCACTGAGTTAAGTAGGTCATTTATCATCCCAAAGAGAACCAAATGAAACCCATCCTGTCGATGGATTATAAATATTATATTACTTATAAGCAATACTAATACTCTATTTGCTCAGTCTTTAGCCTTTAGGGTGGAGTTGAATTGTGATTTCTCTTAGCCTTTTGGTGCATTTAGTGCTTTAATCTGAGAATCTTTTGTCGTTACACTCAGCCCTGATATGATATACTTCTATAATAAAATAGAACCCCAAGATTTAGGCTCTTCGTCTGCTATTATTGATTCTTTCAGTTAACCATATTACTTTCTGCTCCCAGTTCATCACTGCTCTGTTATCCCCCAGCCATTTAACAGATGATACCATATATATGTTGAGTAAGGGCAAGCAAAAAACAAATGATCAATGTTCTCCTCTATTTGAGTATCACACAGAACACATTCAGTTTGCACGGTAATTCCCAACTTTCTAACTCTTTCAACAGTATTTTTACCATTACCAACTTGATCCATTCAACTCCCTAATACTGAGATAGCATGTACAAGTTTCCTTTCTTGATGTCGAAGTATTTCCTTACTGTCATGTTGTGCAGAACAGTTTGGAGAGGGGCATTACCACACAGCAAGTTTCTTCTGTAAAGAAATTTTTTAATTTTTGTTTCTAATCGTCTTGATTTTTATAGTATTTTGATATAATTTCTTCACTTTCATTATTTCTCAACCTGCAGATTTTATTTGTTGTTAGGCGATTGAGGTTTTATAATGTTTGAATAATAGAAAAGGGTAATGGGCAAAACATTACATTTATGGGCTCTGGTAGAGGAACTATTGTGGTACAGGGAACTTCGATTGAAAAAAGTAAAGGTTGCAGTGTTTCCTTTTCTAATATGAATGAACTAGAATATAATGAGAACCTTATGAAATCTTTCATTTCCATGTAAAGATCATTTCCTTCCCGAGTACGTTCACGCACTCCACAAAATATGGATACGCCCCCGTGAGCTTTAACAATATTGTTAATCAATTCCATAATGAGTACTGTTTTACCCACTCCAGCTCCCCCGAATAGTCCGATTTTTCCTCCACGGCGATAAGGGGCTAAAAGATCTACTACTTTATCATGTTTCAAAAATAGATAATTTTGTATCCAACTGTATAAAGACGGGAGCAGATCTATGAATAGGGAGACGTTGTACTAGTATCTACAGGCCCTAAATTATCAACAGGCTCTCCGAGCACGTTAAAAATTTATCCCAGAATTGCTCCCCCGACCAGAACACTTATAGGAGCTCCTTTGTCAATCACTTCCATTCCTCTCGTTAGACCGTCTGTAGCACTCATAGCTACATCCCTAACTCAATTATTTCCTAATAATTGTTGTACCTCACAAGCCACATTAATTGGTTGACCAACACTATCTCGACCTTGAACTACCAGAGCATTATAAATATTTGACATCTTGCCCGGGGAAAGGCTACATCTAGTACCGGACCGATGATGTGGATGACACGCCCAGTTTTTTTTCAAGCGTGGAAACCCCAGAACCAAAAGTAGTAGGATTGATTCTCATAATAATAAAATAAATAAATATGTCAAAATATTTTTAAAAAAATTATCGAATTCAAAATAAATGTCCGCTAGCACGTCGATCGGTTAATTCAATAAAATGGGAATTAGTACTCGATTTCATTGGCACCATGCAATTGAACCAATTCAATTGTTTACTTATTCAGTGAGACTGAGTTAATTTGCAAGCTCACCCAACTGATTTTAATTTAAAAATCTCAAGTGGATGAATCAGAATCTTGAGAAAGTCTTTCATTTCTCTATCATTATAGACAATCTCATCCAGATTATCTATTCTATGGAATTCGAACCTGAACTTTATTTTCTATTTCTATTACGATTCAGTATTTGTATCTAATGGGCCCCTCTTCTTATTTATTTTTTATTTAAATTTCAGCATATCGATTTATGCCTAGCCTATTCTTTTCTTTGCGTTTTCTTTCTTTTTTATACCTTTCATAGATTCATAAAGGACTTCCATATATTTTCACATCTAGGATTTACATATACAACATATACCACTGTCAAGGGGGGAGTTCTTATTATTTAGGTTAGTTAGGTATTTCCATTTACAAAAAAAAGGTAAAAAATAAAAATTGGGTTGCGCTATATATATGAAAGAGTATACAATAATGATGTATTTGGAAAATAAAATACCATGGTCTAATAATCAACCATTCTGATTAATTGATAATATGAGTATTAGTTGGAAATTTTGCGAAAGAATCCTGTGAAAAGTTTCATTAATGCGGAATTGGTGTCGAGTAGACCTTGTTGTTGTGAGAATTCTTAATTCATCAGTTGTAGGGAGGGATTTATGTCACAACAAATAGAGACTAAATCAAGTGTTGGATTCAAAGATGGTGTTAAAGATTACAAATTGACTTATTATACTCCTGAGTACCAAACCAAGGATACTGATATATTGGCAACATTTCGAGTAACTCCTCAACCTGGAGTTCCACCTGAAGAAGCAGGGGCCGCGGTAGCTGCAGAATCTTCTATTGGTACATGGACAACTGTATGGACCAATGGACTTACCAGTCTTGATCATTACAAAGGGCGATGCTACCGCATCGAGCGTGTTGTTGGATAAAAAGATCAATATATTGCTTATGTAGCTTACCCTTTAGACCTTTTTGAAGAAGGTTCCGTTACCAATATGTTTACTTCCATTTTAGGTAATGTATTTGGGTTCAAAGCCCTGCGCGCTCTACATCTAGAAGATCTACGAATCCCTCCTGCTTATGTTAAAACTTTCCAAGGTCCGCTTCATGGGATCCAAGTTGAAAGAAATAAATTGAACAAGTATGGTCGTCCCATGTTGGGATGTACTATTAAACCTAAATTGGGGGTATCTGCTATAAACTATGGTAGAGTTGCTTATGAATGTCTTCGCGGTGGACTTGATTTTACCAAAGATGAAGAGAACGTGAACTCACAACTATTTATGCGTTGGAGAGATCGTTTCTTATTTTGTGCCGAAGCACTTTTTAAAGCACAGGCTGAAACAGGTGAAATCAAAGGGCATTACTTGAATGCTACTGCAGGTACATGTGAAGAAATGATCAAAAGAGCTGTATTTGCTAGAGAATTAGGCATTCCAATCGTAATGCATGACTACTTAATGGGGGGATTCACCGAAAATACTAGCTTGGCTCATTATTGCCGAGATAATGGTCTACTTCTTCACATCCACCATGCAATGCATGCGGTTATTGATAGACAAAAGAATCATGGTATCCACTTTCGAGTATTAGCAAAAGCATTACGTATGTCTGGTGGAGATCATATTCACTCTGGTACCGTATTAGGTAAACTTGAAGGTGAAAAAGACATAACTTTGGGCTTTGTTGATTTACTGCGTGATGATTTTGTTGAACAAGATCGAAGTCGCGGTATTTATTTCACTCAAGATTGGGTCTCTTTACCAGGTGTTCTACCTGTGGCTTCAGGAGGTATTCACGTTTGGCATATGCCTGCTCTGACCGAGATCTTTGGGGATGATTCCGTACTACAGTTTGGTGGAGGAACTTTAGGACATCCTTGGGGTAATGCTTCAGGTGCCGTAGCTGATCGAGTAGATCTAGAAGCATGTTTAAAAGCTCGTAATGAAGGACGTGATCTTTCTCGGGAAGGTAATGAGATTATTCGCGAGGCTTGCAAATGGAGCCCGGAACTAGCTGCTTCTTGTGAGGTATGGAAAGATATCGTATTTAATTTTGCAGCAGTAGACGTTTTGGATAAGTAAAAACAGTAGACATTAGCGGATAAATTAGCAGGAAATAAAGAAGGATAAGGAAAAAGAACTCAAGTAATTATCATTATCCTTCGTTCTCTTAATTGAATTGCAATTAAACTCGGCCCAATCTTTTACTAAAAGGATTGAGCCGAATACAACAAAGATTCTATTGCATATATTTTGACCAAGATTTGAAATACAAAATTTAGAAAACTAAATCAAAATCTAAGACTCAAGTCTTTCTATTGTTGTCTTGGATCCACAATTAATCCTACGGATCCTTAGGATTGGTATATTCTTTTTTGTCCTGTAGTTTGTAGTTTCCCTGAATCAAGCCAAGTATCACAACTCTTTCTACCCATCATGTATATTGTCTCCTTTGTTCAGTGTTGAAATAAAACCTTAATTTATTACTTATTATTAGATTTTTAGATTAGTTAGTGATTAGATATTAGTATTAGACAAGATTTTATGATTTTTTTTAAATTTCTTTCTTTATAGGAGAGGGAAAATCTCTTTTTTCGATGCGAATTTGACACGACATAGGAGAAGCCGCCATTTATCAAAAATTATATTATTTTAAATAATAAAAGGGGGTTCCAACATATTAATACATAGTGAAGTGTTCCCCCAGATTCAAAACTTTTTTCAATACTCACAATCCTTATTAGTTAATAATCCTAGTGATTGGATTTCTATGCTTAGTCTGATAGGAAATAAGATATTCAAATAAATAATTTTATAGCGAATGACTATTCATCTATTGTATTTTCATGCAAATTAGGGGGCAAGAAAACTCTATGGAAAGATGGTGGTTTAATTCGATGTTGTTTAAGAAGGAGTTCGAACGCAGGTGTGGGCTAAATAAATCAATGGGCAGTCTTGATCCTATTGAAAATACCAGTGAATATCCAAATCAAAAAGTGAAAAACATTCATAGTTGCAGTAATGTTGATTATTTATTCGTCGTTAAAAACATTCAGAATTTCATCTGTGATGACACTTTTTTATTTAGTGATAGGACTGGAGATAGTTATTCCATCTATTTTGATATTGAGAATCAGATTTTTGAGATTGACAACGATCATTCTTTTATGAGTGAACTAGAAAATTCTTTTTATAGTTATCGAAACTCGAGTTATCTGAATAATGGATTTAGGGGCGAAGATCCCAAATATAATTCTTACATGTCTTACATGTATGATACTCAATATAGTTGGAATAATCACATTAATAGTTGCATTGATAATCTTCAGTCTCAAATCTGTATAGATACTTTCATTATAAGTGGTAGTGAGAATTACGGTGATAGTTACATTTATAGGGCCATTTGTAGTGGTGAAAGTCGAAATAGTAGTGAAAACGAGGGTTCCAGTGGACGAACTCGCACAAAGGGCAGTGATTTAACTATAAGAGAAAGTTCTAATGATCTAGAGGTAACTCAAAAATACAGACATTTGTGAGTTCAATGCGAAAATTGTTATGGATTAAATTATAAGAAATTTTTGAAATGAAAAATGAATATTTGTGAACTATGTGGATATCATTTGAAAATGAGTAGTTCGGATAGAATTGAACTTTTGATGATCCGGGTACTTGGGATCCTATGGATGAAGACATGGTCTCTCTGGATCCCATTGAATTTCATTCGGAGGAGGAGCCTTATAAAGATCGTATTAATTCTTATCAAAGAAATACAGGATTAACCGAGGCTGTTCAAACAGCATAGGCCAACTAAACGGCATTCTCGTAGCAATTGGGGTTATGGATTTTCAGTTTATGGGTAGTATGGGATCCGTAGTCGGAGAGAAAATCACCCGTTTGATTGAACATGTTGCCAATCAAATTTTACCTCTTATTATAGTGTGTACTTCTGGGGGCGCGCATGCAGGAAGGAAGTTTGAGCTTGATGCAAATGGCTAAAATATCGTCTGCTTTATATGATTATCAATTAAATAAAAAATTATTTTATGTATCAATCCTTACATCTCCGACAACTGGTGGAGTGACAGCTAGTTTTGGTATGTTGGGGGATATCATTATTGCTGAACCCAATGCCTACATTGCATTTGCAGGTACAAGAATAATTGAACAAACATTGAATAAAACAGTACCCGAAGGTTCACAAGCAGCTGAATACTTATTCCAGAAGGGTTTATTCGACCTAATTGTACCACGTAATCTTTTAAAAAGCGTTCTGAGTGAGTTATTTAAGCTCCACACCTTTTTTCCTTTGAATCAAAAGTCAAGAAAAATCAAGTAGAGCACTAAGTTCAATTATTTTATTTATGTTTGTAGCAAAAAAAATAGTTAGTTTATCGGAATCAAAGTAAATAAGATAATAATGGCCTTTTCTGTGGTGATAGAAGATTAAATTGTAAAAAGAATCAAAACTAAAGTTGAGGATAATTCTTTTTTTGACCTATATTCCTGATTACGAGTCAAGAAGCCTTTTTCACCATCACCAAGAGTGAGTCCTACCTTTCATGAAATTAGAAAAATAAAACGAATTTCTTCTTGTCTTAGGTATATAATTTGAAATTTAAATATAGATAATAGAGTTTTGTATCTTTCTCTATCTCCCAAAAAACCATTTTATCTTAAAATTCATGTTGGATCAGATTCGACCGAATCTTTCGATAATCTGTAAAAAACTCTTTATCTATTTTTAGAAAATTAGAAGACAAGAACAAAAGACAAAGAAATGAAGAAAAATAATAAAGTTTATTATCATACATATCTTTCTCATGTAGGAGATGAATAAGTCCATTTATTTAGTTCTACAGTTCTACATTCTTTGCACTTATTCTTATTATACGTACTCAATTATATTTAGATATATAGATACTTAGATCTATACTAAGAATTTCAAATTCTTCAAATTCTATTAATAATAAATTTTATCTAATTAGAATTCAAATTCTTAATTTAATTATAATTATTACAAGATATCTTTATTAATATAATAACATAATAACAGATACAACTAGTAAATCGAGGTACCCCTTCTATGAAAAATTTGAACCTTCCATCTATTTTTGTGTCGTTAGTAGGCCTAGTCTTTCCGGCAATTGCAATGGCTTCATTATTTTTTCATTTTCAAAAAAATTAGATTGTTTAGATCCGCTGGGACCCAATCGCATCCATTTTTTTTTTTGAAAATGGGGACTTGTATCATAACACGAATATCTATTTATTGGAATATAGTATAACATGTGATTTCCACCGAACATAAAGGAAAAAACTCTTATGCCCGCAGAAACATGATATATGGATATATCAATTCTAGCAATTTTCAAATAGATCAGGATCTCTGGATGACTGAAATGTAGTCGGTGAATCTCTATGTATATCGATATGTATAGTGGGATCGTATTAAATAAAGAGTATGGTATTATTTTAGATTTAACCAATTTGATGAATTACTCCGAAAGGTTGACATCAAACTAGTGCTAGTTCACCTCAAACTGGTGCTAGTTGATGAGAGTTACTTCATAAACAAAAAAGTAAAGTCAGATTTCTCTGGGGTATTATCTCAATTCTAATAAAATGCAATCGGGTAAAATATGACTTGGCGATCAGAACATATATGGATAAAACTTATAACGGGGTCTCGAAAAATAAGTAATTTCTGCTGGGCCTTTATCCTTTTTTTAGGGTCATTAGATTTCTTATTAGTTGGAACTTCCAGTTATCTTGGTAGAAATTTGATATCTTTTTTTCCGCCTCAGTAAATCATTTTTTTTCCACAAGGAATTGTGATGTCTTTCTACGGAATTGCGGGTCTCTTTATTAGC
>QJPP01001154.1:0-107500 GCA_003996215.1 Jaltomata sinuosa | reverse complement strand
TACTAAGAAGGATGTTCACTTCTTAAAATATCCTATATACGTAGGCGGGAACAGGGGACGGGGTCAGATTTATCCCGACGACAGCAAGAGTAACAATACAGTTTATAATGCTACAGCAGCAGGTATAGTAAGCAAAATCATACGAAAAGAAAAAGGGGGATATGAGATAACCATAACGGATGCGTCAGAGGGACGTCAAGTGGTTAATATTATCCCTCCCGGACCAGAACTTCTTGTTTTCGAGGGCGAATCTATCAAATTTGATCAACCATTAACGAGTAATCCTAATGTAGGCGGATTTGGTCAGGGAGATACAAAAATAGTACTTCAAGATTCATTACATGTCCAAGGACTTTTGTTCTTCTTGGCATCGGTTATTTTGGCACAAATATTTTTGGTTCTTAAAAAGAAACAGTTCGAGAAGGCTCAATTGGCCGAAATGAATTTCTAGATTCACATATTTATCGATATCAAGTTCGTAAAAGGAACCAAATTCTTGTTGGCGATTATTTATGATCAAAAAAATGAAATTATGAAAACTCCTTTGTCTTATTTATACTCTTCTTCAAAATCTACATACTATGTGGTACAGGGGATTCCCAGCATCTCGTTGAAAAAGAGTATGTAATGTAGATTTTGAAGAAGAGTATTTGACTTTCATTTGTTTTGATTTAGTTTTTTTTTATTGGAGTAGTGTGACTATGTTACTATTGATAGATTTCACTGCCATAAGACGTATCAATAGTTTTCTATTCTAAATAGAAAGAAAGTCAAATTTGTCTAAATACTAGACATAAGAAAGCGGTGGATAAATTGCGGGGAAGAAAAAATTATAGGAGGGGTTATTTGTCTTCCTAGTCTTCGACACAAGAAAGGGGTGTAGAAAAATCTTTTTTTCTTGTGTCAAAACGAAAGAGTAATGATTCTTGATCCTGTTTGTTTAAAATTTCTAGTCTTGTTTTCAATTTTTCTAGATGTATCAGAAACCCTTTACCCTACACCCGACCCCTTTACGTATAATATACGAGGTGGTGGACAAACAAAATAAGAAAGAGAGGAAATTTAATTAATTAAATAAAACTTCTTCAATCAACTTATCTTATACAAAATTTGATGATGAAATAGGAAAACAATAAAAAATAAATAGAGTAATGTAATATAGAGAGTAAGGTTCTACATTAGACATTAGATTAGTATAGAAAGGATTTGCACGCTATCTAATATATGATTCTTAAGAACTCAACGGGCCCTTCCCCTTCGAATCAAACAAACAAGGAAGGGAATCCCATTGAGTTCTTACGCTTTCATGTTGACAACTCAATTCATTCGATTACTACAGGGATGAACCCAATCCGGAATATGAACCATAAAAGAAACTACCTATTAAACCGATTTCAAGAATACCAGCTACAGTACCTATTATCCATAGAGGAATCCTTCTAGTAGTATCGGCCATTTACCCCACTTCCCTCCAAATTTCATCAAGTGGTCATGCTAGAGACATAAATAGTCATGGATAATTAAATTATGAGATCCTTTCGAATGAGCTAAGAGAATCTTATTTATTCTCTTTCATTTTCTTAATTGAAGAAATAATTAGAAAATAAAACAGCAAGTACAAAAATGTGTAATAACCCCCAGTAGAGACTGGTACAATTCAATTCAACCTTTTGTTCATTCGAGTTTGATTGTGTCGTAGCTCTATAATTTGGATTAAGTTTATCGTTGGATGAACTGCAACCTGCAACTACTAGGCTATCCAATTTAGTAATAGCTTCTTATGCATGATATCAGTAGTCTCATTGTAATTGACTTGAGTGTATGACTTTTGCTTTTCTGTTTGAACTGACTGTTAATCCTAGAGAGTTAGTAGCTTTGTGAAGACGATACTTTTGGTTGAATAAAAACTCAACTTTTTACCAAAAAACAAGGTCTAATTCCTTTTCTTTGATAAGGTAAAATCATAATAGTTCTAAGACCATAGAAAAATACTCACTTGCACGAGTCTCTTTTATGACTCCAAATTCATCATGAGGAAAGGTAACATCATCTTCCATTGGACCAAAACTAGAGGCATGTGGTTAGTCTTCTGTGCAATGACATTTTGATCACATGTTGTAGAATTTAAGCCTTTACTTTTTTCAATCAGCGATCTATTTTTGATGCATTATCTTATAGAACCAAAAGATATAAGGCCTAACGCTTTTCCTATTTCTAATTCAAGTCAAACATTATAAAATCTCAATCTCCTAATAATAAAGAAAATCTGCATCTTAAGAAAATAAAATAAAGTACCTGATTTGCTTCTCAGAGTCTCTTGCATTATGTTAGTTGGATCAATCAATGTTCTCTTTACAACATTTACTCTTACAGACCCCATAGATATAATGCTTTGTCCTCGTCCACTAGGTAATGCACCAGGTGGAAGTAATGATTGCTTTGAAATCTTTGACATTGATCCCATTTCAGACTTCTTAAATTTTGATGGATTCATGTCATCCTAATATAAAATCTAATAGTGGAGTACTTTTAGCTAAGCATCTCTTAGTACATATTATAGCAGAACAAATACAGAAATAACTAGGATAAACAAAGAAATGCTAAATGTTGTTATAGGCTGCCTCTATTCATTAGGTACAAAGTAAATAAGAAGATATGATTATTGGATCAACCACTACTCACTATATGTACTTCAATTAATCAAAGCTATGAGATCATCATTAAAGTTACATAAAGAAGATCCTGACTATGTACATGTAAATGACAAACTATAAGCATCCACATGAAGTTTCAAACCTTTATGAGTTCTTTTTCTTTTCCTTTATGTAGAATCATGTAACTCATCTAAATTATTATCATTCTTTTGTACATCATTAAAAGAATCACGAGGCAGAAACTTTTGCACCACCTTCTGTGATGACCCTTCTGGTCATCTTTGCATTTACGGATTCATTGTATTGTTAGAGCTTTCCTCTAGCGACCCCAAGTCATTTATGTCTTGCTGGGACTGGTAGTTTGATGCCATGGTCGTTCATTTAGTTGTTTTGCCCTTTTTCCTATTTTGGAGCTTTAACTTAGCATATCGTTGACTTTAGTCAACATTCTTAGCTAACGTACTCGAAATTGAATTCTGACATCTCCTTTAGCTCTGGAGCATTGAGTTTGGTCTTGTTGACCTTCAATTGAGGCCAGAGAACTTCCGGTGTGGGTTTCGTGTAGTTTTCTATGTTTTAAGGCCATTTGGAGTTGAAAGTGTAACTTTGGCTGGCTTTCAATATCGGAGTGTCAGATTCAAAATCTGATGATTCCATCAGCTCCGAAATGATGAGTTTGGGTTGGGAAGGTGGTTGGTTTGGGTTCTGAGTGAGCCAGACTCATTTCAAGCCTTAGGGTTCCTTTTTGTTAGTGTTGACTTGGGTCAACATTTCTCCAAAATGACCTTGTATGGATGTTTCATTGATTCTATTGAGTCCAAAACGTCATTTCCACTCTATTAGCATTATTAGTTTTTGAATATCGGTTTCCGATTGTGCTCGGAATACCCCGTGGAGTTTTTAAAAAGTTGAAGAAAATTGTTGCAAGCCAGGCCTTCAGCGCCATCGGCGCTGGCCCAACGCGATAGGCTTCTTGGGTGCCGTTGGCGCTGGCCAGTTCCCTGCAACTATATATTTTTGTTATTTCATTTTCTCCAGCATTTTTCTATCTAACTATCTCACTCTAAAACACCTATACTCTCTACTAAATTGCTCCATATCAGTCTTAGCTTTGGAGAAATCAATTGTTCATCGATTATTCGTGATTCTTCAATTTCTAGTAAGCTTTCTTCCCCAACTTGCTTCCCTTTTTGTTTCCTTGAGAATCCACCATTGTTGCTCATACCCAAGCTTGGAATTTGTGGTAGATTCTACCTTGTAGATCTTCCATGTTCGTGGGCTTGAAGAGTTACCCGTCTTGTCTTAAATTCCATCATTTTTGTAATTAACCCTTGCCTAAAATCCGGTTTTTTAATTCTTAAAGTTCCATCTTTTATCTCCATATTGAACGGGCTATTTTGGCACCCTTCTTTTGGCTAATTGTGCTCAAATTTGAAGCATGCCTTCTTGGCATCGTGGTGGTCATCGTGCTCTTATTCATTTTTGGTTACTGGTTGTGGGCCTCGCGGACCCGCTTTTGACCCTGATTTTGACCCGTCTACAATTATAGTTATATGGGTATCGTTAGACTCATTTTAACATATTATTTATGTTTTTGATAGTTTGATCATTATTCTGGATCCCTCGGAGTGGTTCGGGCTTGGACGTGTTGTTCGGGCAGCTTGTCATCGGTCGACAGGTAGGTTACGGTCTAAAATCCCTATACTTAGCATATATTGGATAAAATTGTACTAGCGGCATCCTTCGATTGAGTTATTTGGTTGGTACGACAGACCCTAACAGCTTTGCCCCTATTCACCCCGTTTCTTCTCTCCATTGTGTGTAGTTTTCTTAGTAGTTGATGTTATCACCTTTATGGAACTGTGTGGCCTTGTTTTGACTCTAGAACATAGAAGGTGGGTTATTCGGGGGTGCTCGTGAGTCCCGGGCATCATTATCATGATATTATGCTGGCTATCTGTGTTGTAGAGTAAATGGAGCCTGTGCAGGGCCGATAGGTTGATTGTGAGCTGCTGGGCAGATATTTGTGTTGATCATTCATTTCCATGCTTATAAAGAGGGTTTATCCATGTTTTACTATGGTTTTGGCTTCGGGCCTACTGAAATTATTTTTCTAAACTTTGTATGGCCCCGAGGGCCCGTTTTTTGATGGAAATGAATTGGAAATGGTTTGATTTAACTTGTGTATCTTCTTGGGGTAAAAGAAGGTCAAATTATGATTTCTATCACCAGTTTTACTATTAACACAAGACTCAAAAGGTCCAGGGTGCTAGTTGAGTTTCTTATTAAATTGGGATGGTTTTAGCCTCAGTCGGACTGAGCATCTGGGATGACTTTCTATTGTTTAGACCTGGTTATACCCGGGCACCCTTGGAGGGGTTTTTGAGATATTTTTCCACTATTTTAGTCCTGTACAGGTTCTAGGCAGGCATATTTGAGACTGGGTCTCTATCTTGAACCCGGACTTACTTTCAGATGACATGTTTCGATACTGAATTTTAGTATGGGGTTCGGTACTTCCATGGAACATGTCATCCGGGCCTGGGGCTTTGTGCTGCGTGTGCCAGAGAGAGGGTATACAATGGAGTAGAGGTATCTAGGAAGTTTCCTTCTATGAAACCTACCTGCTGGGCTCGATCGACAACAGAGGAGGTACATACAGAGTTTCTATCCCACCCTGAGGTTATCATGCATCATATCATTTGTTATTTGAGGTTCCACCATTGTTTGCTGTTTATTGAGTGTACGCTCCGATTATATGGGCGGTCAGAGGATTTTGTTTTCACTTATTTGCGTTCCTCGGTTGTATGGGCGACCAGGGGACTGCAGGTAGTCTCTTGTTACTTTATCGCGGTGTTATCCCCTGTTATGGTTATGCTTATAAGACTCTCTACGGCTGAGTTGTTACATGTTGGATTTGAGATTGGTATGACTAGTTGGGTTATTGATTCCTGTTCCCGAGCTTTCCTACCTTTATTTTCCTTTTCCTTTCCTTGTACTTGAGGTTACCAGTATACCGTCCATTTCTAAACTTATTATGTATATACTGTTATTGCAAGGATCCCAGGTGCGTTATTTCTTGCTTACACATGTGCCTGTTGTGTATATATTCTATTTGATAGCCTTGTATGTTGTTTTGTTGACTTCCCTCTAGGCTAGTTCCTATGTACTTTTGATTTATTTATGTGACTACTTGTTTCTATTCGTTCTATTACTATGCTTTTATCTTATATGTGCCCTATTGGCCTATGATACCTACAGGGTACCTTATGCTTCGCATTTGGTGCTCATACTACACTCTGTATCTTCTGGTGAAGATCCTAGTATAGGCCATCGCCGTTAGCTCATGGAGACTCGTGCGAGGTGCTATTTTTGTTGATATTATGGACAGAGGGTGAGCTCTTGGTGATCAGAGCTTAGTTATTAGTTATCTTTTGATTATATACTCTATTTCTACTCGGAGATAGCTTTGTGTATATTGTTTTGGACCCTTGTACTCCTTATGTAGATCCGGCTCTTATACGCTATGATACCATGTGTTGGGTTTGGTTTAGCTTCTGTATTGTATATATTACTCCTGTTATCTATTTTCTTCATATTGTTCCCTTGCTTCCGCTTATTAAACTATTTTCACTTCGTTTGCTAGATAGTAACCCATTACTGACCGTTCCGGGCATGTGGAGGGTTGTAAGTGCTAACATGACCAATAAATTGGGTCGTGACAGCTTGGTATCAGAGCCCTTGGTTCACCAGTGTCATCAGTAAAGGGTAAAGGTTTAGTAGAGTCCTGCAGATGGGGGTATAGATGTCCGTACTCAATCCTCGGGAGGCTATAGTGACATTTTAGGAAAAAAATGAACTTTTCTTGTTTCTATCTCGTGCGTAGTATCCTTGAAAGTTTTTGGAAATCTCACTTAATCTGGTTCACTCTTTCGCAGATGGTTCGTACGAGATCTTTAGCTTCTGGTGGAGGAAAGCCTCCTACCCCTGTGCCTCTGACTCTAGCTTGGGGTCGGGGTGGTCTCAAGGGTTGAGGTAAGGGTCGTGGACGCCCCAGTGCAGGCCGCTAGGACTGCTAGAGTTGAGGTAGAGCCCGAGTATTACTATGAGCCAGAGTTTTCTCCAGAGCAGTAGCATGTGGACCCGGGGGCAGCCCAGGTACCACCAGCTCCAGTACCAGTTCCAGCACCAGTTTCTATGCCAGCTTCAGCCCCAGCTCAGTCTTCAGATATTAGGGGTTTACTTGTTCAGCTATTGGGTATGATTGGAGAGAAACCTTCTGAGGTAGCACATACACCTGCTCAGAGGGCAGCCTTGGGTATTCAGAGATCAGGCGCGCAGCCTGCTACTGCGGCTCCCTATGCCGAGGTTGTTTCGATTCCCTCAGTTGCACAACCTCTTGCTCCTCACCCAGCTATGACAGATAGGGAGCAGAAGGCTTTGGGTAGGTTCTTGCGGTTGGCACCACCGAGGTTTACTAGTACATCGGGTCAGGACTCGTATAATTTTATTACTACATGTGAGAAAATGTTGCACCATCTAGGTTTGTTGGAGACTCACAGATTCGGTTATACCACCTATCAGCTGGAGGGTCCAGTGAATTTATAGTGGAGGCACAGGTTGCTTGCAGATCTTCTACATCGCCTTCTTTGACCTGGTCTGAGTTCTGTGAGGTCTTTATGGCCAAGTTCCTGCCTCAGAGTGATCGTGAACGTCGCATGGAGAAGTTTACTTGGCTTATGTAGGATTCTATGACAATATTGGAGTATGAGACCCGTTTTCATAAGCTAGCACCATTTAGGGCTATGATCATTCCTACCGAGGCAGATAGGATTCGCAGATCTGTATGGGGTTTGAGGCAAGAGATTAGGTAGCCAACTGAGATATTGGTTGCCAGTGGTTGATCATTTTTGGCTATCGCAGATTATGCTCGTACTCTGAAGGACTTACGGTGACATGATCAGGGGGGCAAAGATAAGAGGCCTTGACATCATGGTGGCTACAGCGGTTCCAGGCATGGTGGTAGAGGTTCAGGCCATTGGGGTTAGGGTTATCAACCACAATAGCACCAGGGTCAGTCCAGCCGACCGGTTCAGGCTTCACTTCAGACTTCCGGTAGTACCAAGTTCGATCAGGGTTAGAGCAGCCATCAAGGCTATAGCGGTCAGTCTTCAAGGGGTACAACTTTTAGGGCATCAGGCCGTGTGGCCATACAAATTTTTCTGGTTCATACCGATAGAGTAGGTCGTCAGGGGCTTGTTTTACTTGTGGTGTGATTGGTCATTTTGCCAGAGATTGCCCCCAGCAGGGTACAAGGCAGCTGGCTAAGCCTTTACAAGTAGTTTAGCCTCTGGTTAGAGGGGGTGGTAGTCAGGCTAGGGCTGGTGCTCCGTGTGGCAGAACAGGTGGTAGGGATGGCACTCGGGCAGGTGGAGGTCGTCGTCAGTTCTATGTGGTCCCTGGGAGACTGGAGGTAGAGGCCTCTGATACTGTGATTACAGGTACGATTTTTGTATGCCATCAGAATGCTATGACTTTATTTGATCCTGGATCCACTTGTTCATATGTATCTGCCTACTTTCTTCCTTGTTTGGGGTTGGCTAGTGAGCCATGATCTGTGTAAGTTTCTATTTTGACCCCAGTAGGAGATTCTTTAGTAGTGGATCGGATTGTGAGATCATGTGTGATATCTATATGTGATTTGGAGACTTGGGGTGATTTGATGATCCTTGATATGTTAGATTTTGATTTGATACTGGGCATAGACTGGTTATTCCCTCACTGTGCGATTTTGGAAGGTTATGCCAAGTCCATTACCATAGCTGTGCCCGGTGTATCTTTGGTTGTGTGGCAGGGTTCTATTAGCCATGCACCGTCTGGGATCATCTCTTGTCTTTGAGCTAAGAAGTTGATTTCCTGTGGGTGTTTAGCTTATCTAGCATATATCTGAGATGCTAGTGCTGACCCTTCATCTCCTGAGTCTGTTCCTGTGGTTAGAGACTTCCTAGATGTATTTCCTACCAACCTGCCAGGCTTTCACCTAAGAGGGATATTGATTTTGCCATTGAGTTAGAGCTGGGCACCAGGCCCATTTCTATTCCTCCGTACCGTATGGCTCCTACTAAGTTGAGAGAGTTTAAGGAGCAACTCCAGGATTTGTTAGCTAAGGGGTTCATTAGACCAAGTGTGTATCCTTAGGGTTCTCCTATTCTCTTCGTGAAGAAGGAGGATGGGTCGATACGGATGTATATTGACTATCAGTAGTTGAATAAGGTGACAGTGAAGAATAAGTATCCGATGCCGATGATTGATGACTTGTTTGCTCAGCTCTAGGGTTCAGCCATGTTTTCGAAGATTGATTTGAGGTCCAACTACCATCAGTTGAGGATTAGGGTAGAGGACATCCCTAAGACAGCATTCAGGACACGTTATGGCCACTATGAGTTCCTGGTGATGTCTTTTGGGTTGATTAATGCCCCCACAGACTTTATGGATTTGATGTATAGGGTGCTTAGCCCGTACTTAGATATGTTCGTGATAGTCTTCATTGATGACATTCTGATATACTAGAGGATTAGGGATGAGCATGAGTAGCATTTGAGGACTATACTTCAGACTTTGAGAGATCATCAGCTTTATGCCAAGTTCTCAAAGTGTGAGTTTTGGCTTGAGTCAATTGCATTCGTAGGCACGTGGTGTCTAAGGATGGGATTAGGGTTGATCCGGGTAAGATTTTTGTGGTTCGTGATTGGCCTAGACCTACTACTCCTACCAAGGTTTGTAGCTTTGTTGGTTTAGCCAGGTACTATAGATGGTTCATTAAGGGATTTTCTTCCATAGCAGCACCCTTGACTATGCTGATTAGGAAGGATGTCCCATTCCAGTGGTCGGATCAGTGCGAGGGTAGATTTTTGAGGCTTAAGGCCTTATTGACTTCAACACCAGTTCTGACTTTTCCTATTGAGGGTCAGAGTTTCTTCGTGTATTGTGATGCTTTAGGGGTTGGTCTTGGTTGTGAGTTAATGCAGCAGGGTCGAGTGATAGCATATACGTCAAGACAACTAAAGGTTCACGAGTGCAACTACCCCACTCATGACTTGGAGTTTGTGGAGGTAGTCTTTACACTTAAGATCTGGAGGCACTACTTATATGAAGTCCATTGTGAGATATTCACCGATCATCGTAGTCTCCTGTAAATACGAGTCAGCATGAGCTAAACTCGAGGCAAAAGATATGGATTGAGCTACTGAAGGACTACGATTTACTATTCTATACCATTCGAGATAGGCAAACATGGTAGAAGATGCCTTGAGTCGGAAGGTGGTGAGTATGTCAGCCTAGCTTCACTTTCAGTTTCTGAGCAACTGTTGGCCTTGGACATCCAGTCCTTGGATAACTGATTGGTTAGGCTTGACTTGTCAGATCCTAGCACAGTTCTTGCTAGTGTTGAGGTTTGTTCTACTCTAGTTGATCAGGTCCAGAGCTGACAGTTTAAGGATCAGAGTTTGTGCGACCTTTGTTATCAGGTAGTTCGAGCTGAGGCCAGCCGGGCTTCTTTGGGTTCTGATGGTATTCTGAGGTTTGACGGCTGACTTTGTGTTCCAAGGGTTGGTGATTTGATTTAGTTGATACTCTATGATGCACATTGTTCTAGATATAAATCCTGGCACGAGGAAGATGTATAGAGATTTGAGACAGCTTTACTGGTGGAGTGGTATGAAGCGGGACGTAGTAGAGTTCATATCTCGGTGCTTGAACTGTCAGCAGGTGAAGTTCGAGCACATGAGACTGGGTGGCTTATTGCAGCAACTTCCCATTCCTGAGTGGAAATGGGAAGGTATTACTATGGACTTTGTTGTCAATTTGCCTCGTACTTCTCGGAGTTTTGGTTCCATTTGGGTGATTGTGGATCGGCTGACTAAGTCGGCCTACTTCTTACCGGTTAAGACTTCCTATGGTGGTGAGAGGTTAGCTCAGATTTACATTCGTGAGGTTGTTCGATTGCACAGGGTCCCAGCTTCTATCATTTTAGACCATGGCACGCAGTTCACATTCTAGTTCTGGAGAGCTATACAGAGGGATTTGGGTATGGAGGTTCAGCTTAGTACCGCTTTTCACCCTCAGACAGATGGCCAGTCCAAGAGGACTATTCAGATCCTGGAGGACATGCTTCGGGCTTGTGTACTTGACTTTGGAGGTTCATGGGATCAGTTTGTGCCTTTAGCCGAGTTTGCTTATAATAATAGTTTCCATTCAAGCATCGGCATGGCAACTTTCAAGGCCTTTTATGGTAGGCATTGCAGATCGCTGATTGGTTGGTTTGATGGGTTAGAGTCCAGACCGTAGAGTATAAATTTTCTTAGAGATTCCTTTGACCGAGTCCATTTGATTCAGGATAGACTTAGAGCAGCCCAGAGTAGGCAGAAGAGCTACACTGATCGTAGACTTTGTGCCTTGGAGTTCAGTTTTGGTGACTTAGTTTTCCTTCAAGTATCGCCTGTGAAGGGCGTGATGCAATTTGGTCGGCGGGGCAAGCTTAGCCCCAGGTTTATTGGGTCGTTTGAGATCTGTAGAAGGTTGGTAGTGTTGCCTACATGTTAGCTTTGCCTCCGATGTTTTCAACTGTTCACCCAATTTTTCATGTCTTGATGTTGCACCAGTATGTGCCAGATGAGTCTCATGTGTTGCATTGGAATTTGGTTTACTTAGACAAGAGTTTGTCATTTGTTGAGGAGCCGATAGCTATTCTGGCCAGAGATATCAGGAGGTTGAGATCTAGGGAGATTTCGGTTGTGAAGGTTCAGTGGAGGCATCGTCCAGTCAAGGAGGCTACTTGGGAGACCGAGAGTGAGTTGTTTGCTCAGTATCTGCAATTGTTTGAGCCTTCAGGTACTCCCTTCTTCTTGACTTTCAAGGACGAAAATCTTTTTAGTAGTGGATGTTGTGATGACCCTTCTGGTCATCTTCATGTTTATGTATCATTGTACTGTTAGAGCTTTCCTGTAGAGGCCCCAAGTCATTTATGGCTTGATAGGACCGGTAGTTTGGTGCCCTGGTCATTCGTTTGGTTGTTTTGCTCTTTTTTCCTATTTTGCAGCTTTAACTTAGAATATCATTGACTTTAAGTCAACATTCTTAGCTAACGTGCTCGAAATTGAATTCTGACAGTTTTGTTAGCTCCAGAGCATTGAGTTTGGTCCGGTTGGAGTTTCAGTTGAGGCTTGAGAACTTCCGGTGTGGGTTTCGTGTAGTTTTCTCTCTTTTCAGGCCATTTGCAGTTGAAAGTGTAACTTTGGGTGGTTTTCGATGACTGAAGTGTCGGATTCGAAATCCGATGATTCAATTAGCTCCGGAATGATGAGTTTGGGTTGGGAAGGTGGTTGGTTAGGGTTCTAGGTGAGCCAGAATCATTTCGAGCCTTTGGGTTCCTTTTTGTTAGTATTGACTTGGGTCAACATTTCTCCGAAATGACGTCGTATGGAAGTTTCATCGATTCCGTTGAGTCCGGAACATTGTTTCCATCTATTAGCATTATTGGTTTTTGAATAACGGTTTCCGATTATGCCTGGAATGCCTCGTGGAGTTTTCAAAAAGTTGCATAAAATTGTTGCAGTCCAGGCGTTCAGCACCTTCGGCACGAGTCCAACGCGATCACGCTCAAGCACATTTTGGCTGGCCAGTGCGATAGCACTGCCTGGGTGCTGGCCAGTTCCCTGCAACTATATATTTCTATTATTTTATTTTTCCCAGCATTTTTCTCTCAAACTTTCTCACTCTAAAACACTTATACTCTCTACTAAATTGCTCCATCTCAGTCTTAGCTTTGGGGAAATCAATTGTTCATCGATGATTCGTGATTCTTCGATTTTTGGTAAGCTTTCTTCCCCAACTTGCTTTCCTTTTTGTTTCCTTGAGAATCCACCATTGTTTCTCATACCCAAGCTTGGGAATTGTGGTAGATTCTTCCTCGTAGCTCTTGCATGTTCGTGGGCTTAAAGAGTTACCCATTTTGGCTTAAAATTCCATCATTTTGGTAAGTAATCCTTTCCTAAAATCCATTTTTTTAATTCTTAAAATTCCATCTTTTATCTCCATCTTGAGCGGGCTGTTTTAGCACCCTTATCTTGGCCAATTGTGCTCAAATTTGAAGCATGCCTTCGTGGCATCGTGGTGGTCATCGTGCTCTTTTCAATTTTTGGTTTCGAGTTATGGGCCCCACAGGCCCGCTTTCTACCTGGATTTCGACACGGCTACAAATTTAGCGATATGGGTATCGTTAGACTCATTTGAATATTTTATTTAGTTTTTGATAGCTTGGCCATCGTTTGGGATCCCTCAGAGTGATTCAGCCTTAGACGTGTTATTTGGGCAGCTTGTCATCGAATGACAGGTAGGTTACGATCTAAACTCTCTAGACTTAGTATATATTGGATAAAATTGTACTAGATGACATCCTAGGGTTGGGTTATTAGGTTGGTACCACAGATCCTGACCGCTTTTCTGTGATTCGCCCCATTTTTTCTCTTTGTTGTATGTGGTATTCTTTGTAGTTGATGTTATCACCCTTATGGCTGGTACCACAGATCCTGACCGCTTTTCTGCTTTTCGCCCCATTTTTTCTCGTAGCTCTTGCATGTTCGTGGGCTTAAAGAGTTACCCATTTTGGCTTAAAATTCCACCATTTTGGTAAGTAATCCCTGCTTAAAATCTGGTTTTTTTATTCTTAAAATTCCATCTTTTATCTCCATCTTGAACGGGCTGTTTTGGCACCCTTATCTTGGCCAATTGTGCTCAAATTTGAAGCATGCCTTCGTGGCATCGTGGTGGTCATCATGCTCTTTTTCATTTTTGGTTTCAAGTTGTGGGCCCCACAAGCCTGCTTTTTACCTGGATTTTGACACGGCTACAATTGTAGGGATATGGGTATCGTTAGACTCATTTGAATATTTTATTTAGTTTTTGATAGCTTGGCCATCGTTTGGGATCCCTCAGAGTGATTCGGGCTTAGACGTGTTGTTTGGGCAGCTTGTCATCGAATGACAGGTAGGTTACGGTCTAAACTCTCCAGACTTAGTATATATCGGATAAAATTATACTGGATGACATCGTTGGGTTGGGTTATTAGGTTGGTACCATAGATCCTGATCGCTTTTCTGCGATTCGCCCCATTTTTTCTCTTTGTTGTGTGTGGTATTCTTTGTAGTTTATGTTATCACCCTTATGGATGGTACCACAGATCCTGACCGCTTTTCTGCGATTCGCCCCATTTTTTCTCGTAGCTCTTGCATGTTCATGGGCTTAAAGAGTTACCCATTTTGGCTTAAAATTCCATCATTTTGGTAAGTAATCCTTGCCTAAAATCTAGTTTTTTTATTCTTAAAATTCCATCTTTTATCTCCATCTTGAGCGGGCTGTTTTGGCACCCTTATCTTGGCCAATTGTGCTCAAATTTGAAGCATGCCTTCGTGGCATCGTGGTGGTCATCGTGCTCTTTTTCATTTTTGGTTTCGAGTTGTGGGCCCCACAGGCTCACTTTTTACCTGGATTTCGACACGGCTACAATTGTAGCGATATGGGTATCGTTAGACTCATTTGAATATTTTATTTAGTTTTTGATAGCTTGGCCATCGTTTGGGATCCGTCAGAGTGATTCGGGCTTAGACGTGTTATTTGGGCAGCTTGTCATCGAATGACAGGTAGGTTACGGTCTATACTCTCTAGACTTAGTATATATCGGATAAAATTATACTGGATGACATCCTTGGGTTGGGTTATTAGGTTGGTACCACAGATCCTGATCGCTTTTCTGCGATTCGCCCCATTTTTTCTCTTTGTTGTGTGTGGTATTCTTTGTAGTTTATGTTATCACCCTTATGGATGGTACCACAGATCCTGACCGCTTTTCTGCGATTCGCCCCATTTTTTCTCGTAGCTCTTGCATGTTCATGGGCTTAAAGAGTTACCCATTTTGGCTTAAAATTCCATCATTTTGGTAAGTAATCCTTGCCTAAAATCTGGTTTTTTTATTCTTAAAATTCCATCTTTTATCTCCATCTTGAGCGGGCTGTTTTGGCACCCTTATCTTGGCCAATTGTGCTCAAATTTGAAGCATGCCTTCGTGGCATCGTGGTGGTCATCGTGCTCTTTTTCATTTTTGGTTTCGAGTTATGGGCCCCACAGGCTCACTTTTTACCTGGATTTCGACACGGCTACAATTGTAGCGATATGGGTATCGTTAGACTCATTTGAATATTTTATTTAGTTTTTGATAGCTTGGCCATCGTTTGGGATCCGTCAGAGTGATTCGGGCTTAGACGTGTTATTTGGGCAGCTTGTCATCGAATGACAGGTAGGTTACGGTCTATACTCTCTAGACTTAGTATATATCGGATAAAATTATACTGGATGACATCCTTGGGTTGGGTTATTAGGTTGGTACCACAGATCCTGACCGCTTTTCTGCGATTCGCCCCATATTTTCTCTTTGTTGTGTGTGGTATTCTTTGTAGTTGATGTTATCACCCTTATGGCCCTGTGTGGCCTTGTTTTGACTCTAGAACATAGACAGTGGGTTATTTGGGGTTGCCCGTGAGTCCCGGGCATTGTTATCATGATATAATGCTGGCTATCTGTGTTGTAGAGCGATTGGAGCCTGTGCAGGGTCGATAGGTTGATTGTGAGCTGTTGGGCGGCCATTTGTGTTGATCATTCATTTCCATGCTTATAAAGAGCGTTTATCCATAATTGACTATAGTTTTGGCTTCGGGCCTACTGGAATTGTTTTTCTAAACTTTGCATGGCCACGAGGGCCCATTTTTTATGGAAATGAATTAGAAATGGTTTGATTTAACTTATGAATCTTCTTGGGGTAAAAGAAGGTCAAATTATGATTTCTATCACAAGTTTTACTATATACGGTAGACTCGGCAGGGCGGGGGTGTTAGTTGAGTTTCTTATTAAATTGGGATGCTTTTAGTCTGGGTCAGACCGAGCATCTAGGATGACTTTTTACTATTTAGACCCAGTTATGCCCGGGCACCCTTGGAGAGGTTTTTGAGATATTTTCCCACTATTTTAGTCCTGGACATGGTATGGGTATGCATATTCGAGTCTGGGTCTCTATCTTGAACCTGAACTTGCTTTCGGATGACATGTTTCGGTACTGAGTTTTAGTATGGGATTCAGGACCTCCATGGACCTTGCCATCTGGGCCTGGGGCTTTGGGCTGCATGTGCAAAAGGGAGGGTATACGACAGAGTAGAGTTATACGGGCAGTGTCCTTCCATGGAACCTACCAGCTGGGCCCGATCGGCACCGGAGGAGGTACATACAGAGTTTCTATCCCACGCTGAGGTTATCATGCATCATATCATTCGTTGTTTAAGGTTCCACCCTTTTTTGCTATTTGTTGAGTGTACGCTCCAGTTGTATGGGCGGCCAAAGGGTTTTCTTTTCACTTGTTTGCATTCCTCGATTGTATGGGTGACCGAGGGACTGTAGGTAGTCTCTTATTACTTTATCGCGGTGTTATCCCCCTGTTATGGTTATGCTTATAAGATTATCTATGGTTGAATTATTACTTGTTGGATTTGAGATTGGTATGACTAGTTGGGTTATTGTTTCTTGTTCCCGAGCATGCCTACCTTTATTTTCCTCTTCCTTTTCTTATACTTGAGGTTACCGGTATACCATCCATTTCTAAACTTATTATGTATATACTGTTATTGCAACAATCCCAGGTGCGTTATTTCTTGCTTATACCTGTGCCTATTGTTTATATATTCTACTTGCTAGCCTTGTATGTTGTTCTGTTGACTTCCCTTTGGGCTAGTTCCTGTGTACTTTTCATTGATTTCTGTGACTACTTGCTTCAATTCTGTCTGTTACTATGCTTTTATCTTATATGTGCTCAGTCGGCCTATGGTACCTACTGGGTACCTTATGCTTCACATTTGGTGCTCATACTACACTTTGCATCTTCTGGTGCATATCCTAGTGTGGGACATCGCTGTTAGCTCGTGGAGACTCGTGCGAGGTGCTGTTATTTGTGATATTCTGGACTGAGGGTGAGCTCTTGGCGACCGGAGCTTAGCTTTTAGCTATCTTTTGATTATGTACTCTATTTCTACTCGGAGACAACTTTGTGTATATTGTTTTGGACCCTTGTACTCCTTATGTAGATCCTGCTCTTATATGCTATGATACCAGGTTTTGGGTTTTGTTTAGCTTCCGCATTGTATATATATTACTCCTGTTATCTATTTTCTTCATCTTATTCCCTTGCTTTCGCTTATTAAACTATTTTCTGCTTCGTTTGCCAGATAGTAGCCTATTACTGACTGTTTCGGGCTACAAGGATTGGTTCACCTACTGGGGGATTATAGGTGCCAACATGACCGAGAAATCAGGTCGTGACACCTTCCATCCTTTGTTGGAAAGATCGCTAGCATAAAATACTTGTGATGCTTGGTTGGCTAATACAAAAGGTTCATTAGTTTTCAAAATTTATTGGTGGTTAACACTTACAAATCATATTCATCTATTTTAACTCCCCTTTCTTGGTCATATACATCTAAACATAACTAGTCTTCTCCCCCCAATGAATTGTAATTCAAGAATCTTTGTTAGTTCTCCCTAGTAATCAATGATTTATCTTCTTCATCAGTCTCACTAGTAACAACTACCCTACAATTTTGAGTTCTCAAACCTTTATCATAATCTTATACATGAAATTTATATCCATTAATAATGTAGCCTTTGAAACTTATCACATTTTTCATGGAACTACGTGCTAATGAGAGAAAATCTTCCATTTTCTTACTACCATCATATTTGTATAATCCAGCAACCTATCATGATTAAGGGCATAGTTTAGCAAATATTATTTACATGATTGATTCAAAAAATAATAATGTTTAGATAGTATTCACCTATTTTTAAAACCAACTGATATTCTCCTATCTGAATTCGTTTGAGGGGAATCACTTGGAGTTTGAGAAAACTCTCTACAGATGATTGTAGCATATTAAAAAGTAAAGATTAAATGATCATTTTGGAGAAGTTATTTGTACATTATTTAAGAGAGTCGTTACATACTCGAGAAATAGTTGAACTTCATCACAATTCTTCAAAATGTAAATATTAGCTTTCTCCCTTTTATTTAAATCAAGTCAGTGTGGCTTGCTACCTTTCAAAGCTTTTCCAGGTTGACAAAAAATAGCTAAACCTTCATCAAATTTTATTACACCCCCATCATAGTTTCATTCAAGGTGATTAAATTTTGTTTCCATTGTATACAAATACCTTAAACATAAGGTCATACATTCATTTGCTATATATTCCTCTGCGATAGAACCTTCTGCACAAGCTCTATTAAGAATAAAAAGCTTTAAAAAATACAATCATCGCTCCACTGGATACATTGATCGGTATTGAGCAGGTCCATCAATCATAGCTTCATTAGCTAAATGAATTGGCAAGTGCTCCATGACATTAAAAAAAATCAGGAATGAAAATCTTTTCTAACTTGCATTGAGTTTCAGGAATTAGTGCTTCTATTTGTTCCAACTCCTCAATTCTTAAGCACTTTTCTCCAAGCAAATTAAAAAATAATGACAACTAAATTAGTTGCTCACTCACCTCTTTACATAGCATACAACGTGTGGCAAGTGAGATTAAATGTTGTAGAAGAATATGGTAATCATGACTTTTTAAGCCTGAAATTTTGTGATCTTTCATATTGATATAGTGAGAAATATTTGATGAAAATCCACCTGGGAACTTTAAATACTTTAAAATTTTTAAAAACTTGTGTTTCTCTTCGGGTAATAATGTGAAACATGTTGTTGGTAGTATACTTATCCCCATTTCTTCTTGGATGTAATTCTTTCCTGATGTTTATTTCTTGCGAATCCAACTGACTACTTGATGTGCCGGGATTTTATGGCACATTTGACGCCTTTAACTAAGAATACTCGCGAGTTTTCAAGCAACTTTTGTGGTTTTTGATGTTTTATTGTTATATTTGCAGGGAATGGAGCTAGAGATGGAAACGGAAGAAAAAAATGTTCAAAAACCTCAAACTGGTTAAGCCTGACGGCTGGCTTGACTGGCTGTCACATCTGTTACTGGCCGTCATCCAGGCCGTCAAGTTAAAACAGAAAACACTGTAAGTCGTCACTGGGCGGACGACTTACCAGAATTTACCAGCAAGTCGTCACAGGCCCAACGACTTACCAGAATATTCATGTAAGTCGTCGAGCAGGTGACGACTTACCTGAAATTTTTTCATGAAACACATATAAAGCTGTAAGTCGTCACCTGCTGGACGACTTACCTGAAAAATTTCCTGGGAGCTCACTATTTAGCTGTGACGGTCCGTCAGGCGACCCGTCAACGCGACGCGGGATTCCGAAAATTCTATTTTTGGACTTTATTTCCTGGACTTCTATAAATACCCTGTGTTAGGGTTATTTTATTATTCATTAACTAATACTTGTCAGACTATTTTTGAGCGACTTTTTTAGAGGAAAAATACGACAAACACGTTTTCTTCTTCTTCTTCGATTGTTCTTGGGATTTTTGGCTGCTTGTTCTTGGATAATTGAAGTAAATTTCATACTATTTGTAAGAATCCTTCTCTTATTATGAATATGATTTTCTTCTATTTCTTTAATAGCATGAGTAGCTAATTTCCCACAACTAGGGTTGTGGGAGCCATGGCAAAAGTAACAATATACGGGTAGCGTAGGGTTCAATTTATATGTTGTCACGTTGTTAATCATTCGTTATTTACGTTTTCTAATGGTTGCAAACATTAGAACATACCTAGGTTTGATTTGCTTGAACAAAGAGATTAAAACCGGGAAATTTGATTAACTACGAGGATTCGAGACTACCAACTCTCGTCTTATGATTAATGCTGTAACTAGATTAATCTACTCGATGTTTAGGATTGAAATAAGAAAGTTAACCTTTTAAAGTTCGAGAGAATTGAAAAGGAAATTTATCTATTTGGTTGAGAAATGTTTAGACGATACCATGAATTCAATCACATCGTGCCATGCATATAGAACGAACCCGGTTAAGCTTTGAGTCGAAATTATTGCGAAGCCATGGTGAACACATCCCTAGTTCGCCTCTCATATTGATTATTACTTGTTGAAACTCGTAAATTATTATTTGCATTGTTCAAATATTGATCACACAAACCCCCCCATTTATCGGAAACTATCGATTATTAGTCATCTAATTCACTAACGACTTAATTTTCACCTTATTCCCTGTGGAATCGACCCCAACCTTAGTTGGGTTCTATATTTGACAGTGACCGCTTACGCTTCTTAATTGAAGTGTAATTTGGGCGTATCACTACTCAAGGTCTCTTTTATTTTTCCTTTGATATTTAAGATTGTCTCCAAAATATTATCACATATATTCTTCTTAATGTGCATCACGTCTAAATTATGTCACAACAACAGAGTTTTCCAATATGAAAGATCAAAAAATATACTCTTCTTATTTAAATTATCACCCCTACTCTCATGTGATACTTTAACCTTCTTCTTTTGATCATTTATCAGTGGTAACTCATCCAAATCAGCCACTTGATCAAGTATATCATCACTGGATAATGTATTTAGCAGCAATCTCCACTCTTTAGTACCATCAAATGACTTTTTCTCATTCCTCCATTTGTGATTAAGAGGGAGAAAGCGTATGTGGCCCATATAACACTGCTTTTTACCATTTGATAACCTATTAAAGGAAGTTTCTTTATTGCAACAGGAGCAAGCTAATTTTTCTTTTGTACTCCATCTGGACAAATTTGCATGGCTGTAAAGTTATTAATGGTCCATAACAAAGCAACATGCAATATGAAGTTCTGTCTAGTAGACGCATCTAAGGTACTAAATCCAGTTTCTCATAATTCCTTTAAATCATCAATCAAAGGTTGGATATAAACATCAATCACATCTCCAGGGTTTCCAGGACTAGGAATAAGCATCGAAAAAATAAAATTCTTTTGCTTCATGCATAGCCAATGTGGTAAATTATAAGAAATAAGTACGACAGGACAAATATTGTACGGAGCATCCAAATGGTTGAAAACCATCACTAGAAAGTCCAAGTCTAACATTATGAGGATCAACAACAAATGATTGATGAAGTTCATCAAATATTTTCCATGCTTTTGAATCAACCGGGTGCCTCATAATTCCATCATTAGCTTTGTTTTCATAATGGCATCTAATTAAAGAAGATGTTTTTGAGGACATAAACAATCTTTGAAGCCTTGACTTTAAAGAAATATAACATAAAATCTTGTATGGTATCTTTTTCCCCTTTTTAAATTTAGCTTCTCCACTATGTTTATCCTCCTTCCATCTAGATGCACCATAATTTTTGCAAGAATCAACAAAATTATCATTCTTCCAATATAACATGCAATCATTCCTACACGCATCGATCTTCTCATAAGAAAGTTCTAGGCTCCGAATTATCTTCCTTTCTACATAATATGAATCTAGAAAGTTTGATCCATCTGGCAATAAATCTTTCTTCAACATTTTCAACAATATTGTAAATGAGTAATTACTCCAATGACCAATACTTTTAATATGAAGTAATTTCACCAAAGTAGAATGTTTGAAAAGTTTTGAATCTTCGTATAGTGGTTGATCAAAATCCTTTAAAAGACTACAGAATAATTTTACTTCAAGATTTGATTCCTCCTCAAGAAAATCATCACCACCAGTATTCATATTATCTACATTAAAAGAGTGGTGTGAATCATTTAGAATCTCATGTATTTCATCTTCCCCATCATCCTCACCAATTTCATTATCATCATCTACACCTTCGGAATCTAATTCTTTTGTCTCACCTGCCCTCTTCCCGTGGTGATACCAAATAATATAATTTTGTATTATTCCATGTACTATTAAAAGTGACGTGACTATCTGATAACGGGAATACAACAAACAAGAAGAAAAGAAGGAAAAGATATGAGAATTAATAACTAGAAATTGAAATTATGGGCAACAAGGGGCTAAAACCCTCACCTCCAAATTGATTCCAACAAATAGAAACTAATTCAACTCAACTAATCAAGAAAACCTAAATGAAATCCACAAGTGGGAGACCTTTCTATTAATTAAGCAAAGAAGTTAAACTAACAATCAAGAGAGTCACCCTAATCACTCACTAATTCCTTAAGGGAATTACACTAAGCCTTACACTAGCAACTACAAGTTTTAGAGTATCAATCTTCAATATGCAAAAACTAAAGCTTCCAAAATGAAGAAAAACTACTACTTATACTAGGGAATAAGAAGACACTAGCAAGTATAATTTTGCCCTTAATGAAGTAAGGGCCTTGTTTGGTTGCCTTCTTTAGGGAATTCTTGAATTCCCCCTTCCACCTCACTTTAATGGACCACCCACACATTGTATGCTTTCCTTTGGGATTGTTCAAGCTTCTCCAATGCTTTCCTTTTCATGAACATTGCTTGAAGGTCTTGGAGATCTTTAGCTTGACTACGTGTGAAAGGCCTTGAAGGATAAGTGCCATCCAAGATAGTACCATCCATGCTTTCCAATCTAGTATCATCCTCCCCTTATTGAAAAGGATTCATCCTCGAATCCAATGTATCACCTACAACACAAGGAGAAAGATCACTAACATTGAAAACATTATGAACATTATACTCACTTGGTAAGTCAATCATGTATGCATTGTCATTTATTCGCTTGAGGACTTTGCAGGGTCCGTCGCCCCTTGGGCTTATCTTTCCTTTTCGAACTTGTGGGAACCTCTCCTTTCAAAAATGAACCCACACCCAATCTTCCGGGTTGAAAATCACTTCCTTTCTTCCACGATTCTTTTGGTTGGCCACCTTTGAATTGTTCTTTTCAATGGCCTCTTTTACCTTGGAATGAATGTCCATCATCTCCTTTGCTCTTTGTTCAGCATCTAGGCTCACAACAACATGGCTAGACAAAGGAGTCATAGTTAATGGAAACAAAGGCTTAAATCCATAACATGCTTCAAATGGGGACATTCCAATAGAAGAGTGGAAAGACCGGTTATATGCAAATTCTATCAAGGGTAAATGGTTTTTCCAAGTGGTTGGGGTGCCCCTAATCATACACCTAAGCATGCTTCCAAGAGTCCAGTTGACTACTTCGGTTTGTCCATCCATTTGAGGATGACAAGAAGTAGAAAACATGAGTTTGGTACCAAGTGTACGCCATAGATTCTTCCAAAAACGACTAAGAAATTTGGAATCCCTATCACTAACAATGGTTTGAGGGACTCCATGCAATTTAAGCACATTAATGACAAACAAGGATGCTACCTGGGATGCATCATCACATTTATGGCATGGAATGAAATTAGTCATTTTAGAGAACCTATCCACTACCACAAATATGCTATCATGTCCTCTTTTAGTCCTAGGAAGTCCTAACACAAAATCCATAGAAATGTCCATCCATGGACCACTAGGAGTAGGAAGAGGGGTATACTTACCTTGAGGCCGAGTAGTGGATTTGGCTTGCTTGCATTCGAGACATTGTCCGTAAATCCGCTCCACATCATGTTTCATTTTTAGCCAATAAAATTGTTCCATAAGGATGTTAAGTGTCTTGGGTACTCCAAAATGCCCCATCAAACCACCACTATGAGCTTCCTTGATGAACAACTCTCTCCATGAACTCATGGGCACACAAACTCGCCCATTCTTGAACAAGAATCCATCAACCAATTGGAACCTATCAACCCGCTTCCCTTGACTAAGACAATCAAAAGTTTCTTTGAAATCGGGATCCATAGAATAAAATCCCTTCAAGCTTTCAAATCCCATTATTTTAGAAGCCAAGGTGTTGACCAATACAAACCTCCTTGATAGAGCATCCGCTACTACATTCTCTTTGCCTTGCTTGTAGTTGATCACGTATGGAAAGGTCTCAATGAATTCAACCCATTTGGCATGTCGCTTGTTCAACTTGGATTGCCCCTTAAGATGTTTCAAGGACTCATGATCGGTCCTTATCACAAACTCTTTGTGCCACAAGTAGTATTGCCAATGAGCCAATACCCTCACAAGTGCATATAATTCCTTGTCATAAGTTGAGTACCGAAGAGTAGCTCCCTTTAGTTTTTCACTAAAGTAAGCCAATGGTTTTCCCTCTTGCATCAAGAAACCACCTATCCCAACACCCGAAGCATCACACTCTATCTCAAAAGCTTTATCAAAATTAGGTAGTTGGAGTAATGGGGAGGAACTAAACATGGACTTCAATGCTTGAAAGAACTTCTCTTGTTCTTTCCCCCACACAAAAGGTATATCTTTATTGATCAATTCGGTTAATGGGGAAGCAATTGAACTAAAACCCTTCACAAAAGACCGGTAAAAGCTCGCCAACCCATGAAAACTTCTTACCTCGGTGGCATTGGATGGGGTCGGCCAAGTCTTGATTGACTCCACCTTTTCTTCATCAACCTCTATACCACTTGCACTAACCACAAAGCCCAAGAACACTACCTTTTCAACACAAAAAGAACACTTCTTGAGATTCGAGAATAACCTTTCTTGTAGCAAAACATCAAACACTTGTTTCAAATGGCCTACATACTCTTCAATTGTCTTGCTATACACAAGTATGTCATCAAAGTACACAACCACAAACTTGTTGATGAAGGGTTTTAGAACATGATTTATCAACATCATGAAAGTGCTTGGAGCATTAGTCAAACCAAACGGCATCACAAGCCATTCATACATCCCAAATTTTGTTTTGAAAGCCGTCTTCCATTCATCACCCGGTTTCATTCGAATTTGATGGTACCCACTCCTAAGATCAACCTTTGAGAACACACTTGCTCCACAAAGCTCATCCAACATGTCATCAAGTCTAGGAATTGGATTCCTATACTTGATTGTAATCTTGTTCACGGCTCTACAATCACTGCACATTCTACAAGTACCATCCTTTTTGGGAACAAGGATAACCGGTACGGCACACGGGCTTAGGCTTTCTTTGATCAATCCCTTTTCAAGGAGTTCTTCCACTTGCCTTTGTAGCTCCTTGGTCTCTTCCAGATTACACCTATAGGATGGTCGATTGGGAATTTGTGACCCCGGCACGAAGTCAATTTGGTGCTCAATTCTCCTCAAGGGTGGTAGTCCCTCGGGCATCTCATCCGAAAATAGTTCATCATAGTCCTGCAAAAGAGAATAAACAATACTAGGCAAAATGCTAGTATCTTGGTTAGCATGCAATAAAAGATTGGTGTTGACAAGGCACACTAAAAAGAGTTCCTCATCCACACCCTTTAGACAATTGTTTGGCTTGGCTATCATACACATGTTCTTCTTATTTCTAGCCAAGTCACTTCTCTCTTTTGGAATAATGGTGGAACTTTCACCTTCACTCTTTGCTTCTTCCACCCTTATTCTCTCCCGAAGCTCCTTCATAGCCCGATAGTCCTCACTCACTTGGTATGGGGTGAGAGGTGCAAGTACATATTTCTTACTGTCAATCACAAAAGCATACTTGTTGGTCCTTCCATAGTGCACAACATCTCTATCAAATTGCCAAGGCCTCCCCAATAATACATGACAAGCCAACATGGGTACCACATAACAAATCAACTCCTCACTGTACTTGCCCACATTAAATCGAATACTTGCTTGTTTGAGGACCTTCATCTCTCCACTCTCATTGAGCCATTGTAGCTTGTACGGGTTGGAATGCCTTCTTGTTGGAATTTGAATATGCTCCACCAAAGAACTACTTACAACATTAGTGCAACTCCCACTATCAATAATCAAAGAACACACCTTATCTTGGATCTTGCACCTAGCATGAAATAGATTCTCCCATTGATAAAGTTTTCTTTGGCAAGGGCTCCCATAATTCTCCTCACAACACATGAAAGGTTGGTATTTACCTTCGACTCTTCATTATCATCAAGTAAGGGTTGCCCCCTTTCCATGAAGCAAGCAAAATTTACCCTCTCATCCAACCTTTCTTCCTCATCCCTCGAAGCTACTCTCTCCCCTTCACCTTTATCTCCCTCTCCCTCACTCCTTTCATCATGCTTATCTTCCTCATTGGTTTTATACTCATCACGAAAAGCAACAATTGTCCTTCTATTAGGACACTCACTACTCGAAAGCATTGGATGGTAGAGGGTCGAGGAAAGTTGGGTTTTTCAAAGTTACCTCCTTTCGGCTTGTCATTCCCTTTGGCTTTGTAATTAACCTTGACTTGAGTTCTTGACCACTACCTTTAGATGATTCTCGAGGAGTTGGGGTCTTCCACTTATCATTGTTTTTACTCCATGAGGAAGTTGGAAAACTCTTAGCCTTATATGTCTTCTCATCTTTCAAATCCATTTCGACCTTAGAGGAATCATGGAAAGCCATTTCAAGATTCTCATAGTGTTTAAGTCTCAAAGGCTTCAAGATATCGGGCCTCAAGTTTTCCATGAATTATATCACCGTGTATTGCATATGCTTCTCAAGCTTGGACTTCATTCTCAAGTTCTCAAATTCATCATAGTATTCTTCAACACTCTTGGTACCTTGCCTAAGCATGTACACCTTCTTGAGATCTTCTTGGTAGTAATCTAGAGTCAAATACCTGTACTCCATTAGACCAACCAACTCTTGCCAAGTGGGCAACTCATAGATATGACGACTCTCTCGTTCCCTTCTCTTAGATTCCCACCATGTGGAAGCATATCCCTCGAATTGAGTGAGGGCATACTTCGCCTTCAATGATTCTGAGATGTTATTAGTAAGGAAAATCCGTTCACTTTGTAGTTTCCATTCAAGAAATTCATCCGGGTCACTACTTCCCTTGAACTTTGGAAGTGTAACCTTGATCGTGTTCAATCCCCTATCTTGATCATTCCGTTCTCCATACCTAGCTCCTCTATTCCCCATCCTATCTCCTCTATTCCCATAGCCTTGACCTCCTATTCCTTGGTCCCACCCCAAGTCCCGAGGCTGGACCCCTTCCCTTGGCCCTTCATAGCCATCTCTACCCCCATGCTCCCAAAACTCATCATTGTTGTGATCTTCATTCATGTCGTCATAAAGAGGATTTTGAAATTAGTGGTTTGGGTAGGGTGTTTATGTGGTGTTTCGTGGAGGTGATATGTAGGAATCATGTAAGGATGCATTTGATGGATTTCGGAGTGGAGTTTGGTATAGAACTTGGTTTGCCACAAAAGGACGGTTCTCTTGTGGAGGGCGAGAGGGTTGTGGATGTGGATGTGGTGTTGGTTGCCTTGGGTGGTTTAGAGGGTTGTTTTTTTGGAAGGTGGGTTGTTGGAAGTTTCGGGTTCAATTTTGTGGAGGGTAACACAGTTGGTGAGCTTGCCCTGGAGTAATGGTGGTGGAATGCACCGATACCCGCCTTGCCTCCTCATTTTTGACTTGGAGTGCCTTCCCCCTATTCTCATTTTCCACCCGGACCAACCTTTCCTCCATACCTCCTAACTTCCCATTCATTTCCACCATTTGTTTGGAGAGGTGTGTAAGAACCTCCATGAGATTCTCCGAGCTCTCCCCAATTGGACTTGCACCGTGGTGGGACATGGTACCTAAAAAACTCAACAAACAAGGTTAGTAGTAAAAGGCTCACGTCCCTCGTATGTAACGCTCAACTCACCTCCTATGGCGTCGTCTCAAAATTGGTAGTGAACTAGCTCCGCTCAATCAACTCAAGGTCACCTATCCTTTGTGGAGGAGTGGATTCTTGTGACTCTTGAAAGAAGGACGACTTGAAAGACTCTAAACGGACTTGAATCAAGGAATTAATCAACGAAACAACACAAGAAAAGAAGAAGGAAGAAGCACGAAAGAATTCGGACTCAAGAACTAAGTAACAAAAGTAGGAGAAACTACTTGTTGTTGCTTAATTTGGAGAAACAAAGAGATGATTTGATGTTTAAAAACTAGTTAACAAGTAATTAAAGATGTTAATTAGTTGTTAAATAGTTGAGAAATCGAAGAAAAATGAGTGTAGAAGAAGAAGTTTGAAGTTTCAACACTTAGAAAAAATTTGGGGTCTTAAAAGTTCCAACACTTGGAAAAATTTTGGGGTCCCAAAATTTGAGACCCCGCAAAAAAACTAAGTGTAAAAACCTGCAGAATTGAGGCCTCTGAAACTGTAGTCACGCGCCAGCTGAGAGTGGGTTAGGCGTGGACTGCTGTGTTGGCAGCTGCTGGCGGTTGAATGCTGCTGACGTGGCGGGTCCGCGTGTTTTTTTTATTTTTTATTTTTAAATTCCACTTGTGGACCCAACAAACATCTTTGACCACTTTTGACTTGGAATTGTTGGATCAAATGTACCTTTTGATTTCTTCTTCTTCAAGATATTCTTGATGAATATCAAAAACACCTAGAACACCAAGAACACACACTAAATACCAACACCTTCAAATCAACTCAGAATTGGCTCAAACTTTAGGATTAGCTTCCCCTCGACTTAGGGAACAAACCCCAATAGTTTTTAAGCTCCAATTTCTCCTCAATCAAAATATCCACTTTCAAAGTTTGTAAAGCTTCAAAAGCTCAAAACCCTTGAATGACAACTTCACTTCTACAACTCCAAATTGCACAAAATTTGAAATCTAGACTCAAAAAACACTAGGAAATCAAGATCTAGTTTCAAAAACAACAAATTAAAATGAAAAATTTTCAATTTTTTTTTTGAATTTTGAAGATATCAAATTCCCATGACTTAGATTTGTGGAAACAAATCTAAACCGAGCTCTGATACCAAATGATAACGGGAATACAACAAACAAGAAGAAAAGAAGGAAAAGATATGAGAATTAATAACTAGGAGTTGAAATTATGGGCAACAAGGGGCTAAAACCCTCACCTCCAAATTGATTCCAACAACTAGAAACTAATTCAACTCAACTAATTAAGGAAACCTAAATGAAATCCACAAGTGGGAGACCTTCGATTAATTAAGCAAAGAAGTTAAACTAACAATCAATAGAGTCACCCTAATCACTCACTAATTCCTTAAGGGAATTACACTAAGCCTTACACTAGCAACTACAAGTTTTAGAGTATCAATCTTCAATATGCAAAAACTAAAGCTTCCAAAATGAAGAAAAACTACTACTTATACTAGGGAATAAGAAGACACTAGCAAGTACAATTTTGCCCTTAATGAAGTAAGGGCCTTGTTTGGTTGCCTTCTTTAGGGAATTCTTGAATTCCCCCTTCCCCCTCACTTTAATGGACCACCCACACATTGTATGCTTTCCTTTGGGATTCTTCAAGCTTCTCCAATGCTTCCCTTTTCATGAACATTGCTTGAAGGTCTTGGAGATCTTTAGCTTGACTACGTGTGAAAGGCCTTGAAGGATAAGTGCCATCCAAGATAGTACCATCCATGCTTTCCAATCTAGTATCACTATCACTCTTGTTTGTGAAATTGCATTGTGACATTTAAAACATGGACAACATATTTTATTTGCTTCGCTCAATCTTGTATAAGTATAATCCAAAAAGCTTTCCACCCCTAGTACGTAAGCATCATCAAGTCTACTATGAATAAGTTTCATCCATTGCTTATCAGGTGCCATAATATGGTCCAGGCAATATGAACATACAACAAAATTGTTTAAGTACAAAAATACAAAAGGTGCAACAACTAAAAAAATATTCAATGGGCCAAGAAATAATAATAAGTACGTGAATTAGTCTATCTCCTATTGTTTTTTATGTGATTATCTTTGATAATTTGACATGCAAAGTTCTGTAACATATTAGTGCTAGCAATAGAATACTACTACAATACTTATTCTTCTCCAAATTCAAATCAAATGCAATATTTTCATTCAAATGTTTTACTTTTTGGTAGAGGTTTGAAAATCAATAATCTGATGTTGATTCAAATCTTTTGAGGCTATATTTTTTTCTGTACTTATTTTTTTGATTCTCTCATTCACCTTTGTGCGTGTTATTGGCGGAAGGAATGTAATAGTGTAGGTTCCACATAGGACATTTCCTACAGCACCAAAGACTGCCAGAAAGCTAAAAACTTCAGGGTGAAATGCTGCTACCAGCTGGACATCTAAAGAGAGGAGTCCTAAAGTTGTTGGTCGTTGTTCTCCATAAAGTCTAATGTTAGAGGTAAAGAACAAACTTAAATACATAAGGTTCACAAAAACATCTCCAAATAGGACAAGCCAATCAACTATGTGTCATTAAATTAATACTTTGATCCTATTAATCTTACAATGTCTTATTATTATAAATTGACAGATAGATCACAAGTGATTAAGCTAAACTTAATTATATTTATTACTTTTTATGAACACCTTGACTAAATGGAATGACCTTCTATAGATGAACCTTTTCTTACGTTATGTGGTACACACCACATACATATGGGAGCTACATGGAACAAACAAGCGGAGCAAGGATTGATTTTTCTTGGATAGTCTAGTTACTGAAAACTTAATTTTCATCCAGGTTGTTTCTGGTAAGTATATGAACTTGCATAATGTAATGACCCATCCAGTCATTCATGCATTTTTGCCTTTCTTGTACTATTATATCTTACCTATAGAGGCCCCAAGTCATTTATGGCTTGCTGGGACTGGTAGTTCGGTGCTCGAGACATTTGTTTGGTCTTTTTGGCCGTTTCTTGTTTTAGCTTTAGACTTTGGAAATCATTGACTTTGGTCAATATTCTTAGCTATCATGCTCAGAATAAAATTCTGACAGTTCAGTTAGCTCTGCAGCATGGACTTTGGTCTAGTGGGACCTTTGATCGGGATCCAAGAGCTTTTCAGCTTGGAATTCTCTCTCGTTCTATATTTTCAGGCCAATTGGGCTTGCTTGATTGACTTTGGTCAACATTTGGAGAAGATGGCCCCGGATGAAAATTTCGTTAGCGTTGTTAGCTCCGAAATATCAAGTTTAGGCTAGAGGGACCACTAGTTCAGGTCCCGAGGCTTTCAGACTTGATTTTGTCCATTGGGTTCCATTTTGGGAATAGTTGGCCTAAAGTTTAATTTTGGGCGCGGGGCCCACTTTTCACTAAATTGACCTTCGATGGGATTTTTATTGGTTCTATTGGATCTAAAACACTATTTCTAGTTGAATAGCTCAGGTCGTTTGTGTTCGCGGGACCCCAGATGCATTTCTGAGGGTCCATCAGAGTTATATTCTTGTTGGCTTGGCTGATGCAGTTGGTTGTTGTCATAGCACTAACATTCCCTTCACCTACGCGTGGGGATGGCTGCCTACGCGATGTAGCATGTTAGCTGCCTCATTTTCCTTGACTTCACCTAAGCGACGCCCGATCGTGTATGCGCTGCTGCGTTTGTGGTGGATTGGCCGCGAGTGTGCTAGGACAATGCCTGGACTACGCGTACACATTGGCCACCTGCGAATGCGAGCCTGTGTAGGCAACACCATGGCTGCATTCGCATATGCATCGGCTTGAAGCTTTATATTGACTTCTTCATCTTTCATTTCATTTTAAATCCCCAACTCGTTTCCACCATTAACATCAGCTCCTATAACTCCATTTGCTCTCTTTTGGCCATCAAGTTCTTGGAGCGGCTTCACCATTGCTTCTTGATCACTTTTTGTCTTTAATTCGGTAAGCCTTCTTGTTAATTTTCAATTTAAATCCTTGAATTCCTTCTTGATTCTCTTTTCAATTTCTTAATTGGTGGGCTGTTTTGAATCCCCAATTATTTTCTGTTTCTGCTCAAATTTTGAGCATGTGCTCCGAGATTGTAAGGAATACATGGCTGGTTTTCATTTTCAATTTTGGGTTGCGAGGCCCACGGGCCCATTTGTGACCCTGATTTTGACCCGATTATGTTTATAGCATTATGGGTATTGTTGGTCTCGTTTTGAATCCTAGATTTTTGTATTGATAGTGTTTTCATGAATTGGAGCTTCTCGGAGCATTTTAAGCTTGGACAATGCCGTCCCTGCAGCTAGTCATCGAATGACAGGTAGGTTATGGCTTTCCTACTTAGACTCTGCGTATATAAGCTATAACTATATTTAGTAGTATTCTTGGGTGGGTTGTTATAGGTTGGTACATCAGACCTTGTTCGCCTTTTTTGTTCATTCATACATTGATTGTAGTATTCATGTAGTATTGTATGTTACCCTTGTGGTCCTGTGCGGCCTTGTATTGACTCTAGAACATAGATGGTGGGTTATTTGGGAATGTCCGCGAGTCCCGGACATAGAGATATTATTCTAGGCTGGTTATATCTATTGTAGAGCTATTGCGCCTATGCAGGGTTGGTAGGAATGTTTGTCAGCCATTGGGCTAACTTAGTATTTGCAATCATATCATTCATGCAAAGGCTTTTCTGCATGTTTTTCTACTAATTTGGCTTCAGGCCGACTATAATCATTTTTCTAAACTTTGCATGTGTAACATCCCGTATTCTGCATATACTAGTCCTATTCATATATCACTTGATATAGCCTTGTTGTATAAGGTGAGGGACCGAGTTTCTTATATGAGCAGTGATAGTTTAATGTGTATTGGGAGGTGTTGTAATGCCCTATTCAGTTCAACACGTAAACGGCCAAGTTAACCTCGACAAAAGTATTTAAACTCGAGATGGTAAGGTTGTATTTGAGTAAATATTTAGGGTGAAGTTTTAAGTTAAAGCAAAAGGGATTAGAAATTAGAAAATAGAATAAAATAAGTGAGCTGCTTGCTTGACTTAACTAAGCTAGTAGGTGACAAGTAGGTGCATCACCTACTTTGACTTATTGACCAGCCTAAAGAACTAGGTAGGTGCATCACCTACTAAGACAATTTTTACTAGCTTAGAGGGCCAAGTACACCCATCACCCACTTGAATAAATTCTGGCCCAAAGAAGTGAAAGAAAGGGAAAGAATTGGCAGCCAAGGCCCAATAAGGTTAAGTCCAACAAAGCCCATGTAAAATGGCCAAGTAGGTGTATCACCTTCTTGACATTTTGTGGCTCAAAATGAGCAAGGGAAGTCGGCCAAAGCAGCCCCCCTTTAAAGGGGTTAAGACCAGCTCATTTCACTCATTTTAACTTGAAAAAAAAAATAGATTTTAGAAGTTCTTTCTTTCTCTCTCTCTTAGCTTCACATAGCAGCCATAAAATACCATTAGGGTTCTTAAGTATTCTCCCTCTTTTCAAGCTAAGTTGAAGGGGAGTTCAAGCTCTTGAAGAAGTAAAAGTTGGGAGGACAGATTTTCAGAATTTAAGGTAAAGTTACTGCCCATTTTTACCCCTTTTTATATGCAAGTTTGATGAAGAATTCTGTATGTGTTTGTGTCAAGAACCATGGGGTAGTGATTGGAATCCTTGAGTTAAAAATACTTTCTTATTATGTTGAAGGATGGTTGGGATTGTTTTAGGAGCGGTTTTATGTGTATATATTTGGGACAGCTTGGTGGAACTTGTAAAAGGGTGTGTGAAGTTGTATTGAAGTATGGAAGGAGGGTGTGGTAATACACCACTTAATTGGGTGTTATGTTAACTTGCTGACTGCACACCTTTGTATGTTGTTTGGTATATGTTGTGAAGTCGAAAGAGTTTCAAGGGACCTTATGAGAAGGTCGTACAGTATATAGATATGTTTAGAGGAGAAGGGGTGAAAGGAACACTCTTGGTTTGATCAATTACGAGCTTACTGCCCAGTTACTAATTTAGTGAGATCAAGTAGCCCAAATTGGTTAACTAGCTACTAATACTAGTTTTGCCACGTATTTCACTGTAGATAAATAATCTAAAAGGGGGAAGCTTAATTCGTTGTAATATCTGAGTTACACAACAAGGTATGTAAGGTTTCTCAGTTTCATATTCCTTGGCATGAACTCTTATATTTGTGTTGTTACCAACGAAGTGAGTTTCCTAGTAAAGGTACTTTCAACAGCAAGCTTTGTGAGTTATTCTCTAAGCCAAATGAGGTTCAGTGTATCATATAAGCTCCTAAATAGTACGTTGATGTTACGTTTGCTCCTTATATCATTGTTACTGCCTTAAGTGCATGCTCACATGTCTTCTACTACTGGTCCATAGTTTTGAGCTCAATAAAGGTTACAACCACCAATGTAACAATCTCAAAGATTAAAGAAACTAAATGAAGTAATTTGTATATGTGTGGGTGGCAGCCTAGGGGTGAAAGCCTAGCATGGGTCGATCCCTATTTGTGTACTTATGGGTGGCAGCCTAGGGGCAAAAGGCATGGGTCGATCCCAATTTGTATATTTATGAGGGCAGCATCCCAGGGGTTAAATTGCCTAGCATGGGACTCCTCTTCTACCACTGATCAGTTGGTCACGTGTATTACATGCCTTACAATGATCATAAAGCAAAGAAGAGTAACCAAAGAACGTAATATACATGATTTCACAAGTGTAAACAAATGTGATCTTCTGTTCTTATTTACATGTTTATGCACTGATACCTGATTCTATTTAAGCTCTTTTTTACATATGGGTTACTTTATGCCTTACATATTCAGTACATTCTCTCGTACTGACGTCCCTCATGGGGATGCTGCAATTCATGCCGCAGGCACATGTACTCTGGCTAGTAGACCTCCCCAGTAGGAGCACAGGAAACTCGGCTGCTGTTGGTGAGCTCCAGGTTGATTCGGGGCTTTACCGAGTCTTTGGTATATATTTTGGGTATTGTATAGTTAAGGGTAAGGCAGGGCCCTGTCCCGACCTAAACTAAGTTTGTCTATCTTGTAGAGGCTTTGTAGACCAATGGTAAAGTAAAACTTAGTTATGTCTTTGCTCTTAACAGTTGTGGCCTCAATGGCCAGATCGTGTACATAAGTTTTGGACCTATCTATGTTGGTCTTGTTATTCAGGCAACTTATCTATAGTCAAAGCTTCTTAATTGTCATAGTTATATGCATGATGAATCACAGGTTATAAGTTGGTTCTCTCGGGCCTTTAGGGCATCGAGTGCCTGTCCGTCTAAATGGAATTTGTGGTGTGACAAAAGTGGTATCAGAGCAGGTCATCCTAGGGAGTCTACAAAGCCGTGTCTATGTAGAGTCTTGCTTATGGGTGTGTTGTGCACCACATCTATAAACAGGAGGCTACGGGACATTTAGGAGTTGTCTCTTTTTCTTTATCTCTTAGATCGTGCAATAGAGCCAATGTTATAGGTTTATCGTATCTAACCTTTAAATTGTTTTTATTATAGCAAAAATGCCAGTTACTAGGAAAAGTAAGAGTACTGGTAAGCAAGTAGATGTGGCTACTGGAGAAGGGACCAGCAAATCACCACCTAGACGAGCTAATCAAAGTGAGGCTCAACTGTCTTCATCACGGACTTCCTCCACTCCTCCGTCTCCAGAAGAGCTAAGGAGGGCAGCAGCACCCCAAGAACCACCGGTTAATGCTACTGACCAAGATTTAAAGAATGCAATCCAATTGTTGACTCGTATACTTGCTGGTCAAGGACAAGGGCAAACAGGTACTAGTGGTGCAAATAGGGAAGCTAGTGTACGGATACGTGATTTCCTTAATTTGGACCCTCCATCATTCACCGGGTTAGATCCTAATGAAGATCCGCAAGACTTTATTGATCAAATCCAAAGGACCTTAGATATTATGCATGTATCTGGTAAGGAAGCAGTTGAGTTGGCAACATATAGATTAAAAGGTGTGGCTATATTGTGGTACGAAGCTTGGAAACAATCTAGGGGTATAAATACACCTTCAGCTAAATGGAAAGAGTTTAAAAGGGCATTCCTTGACCATTATCTGCCATTGGAGATTCGGGAGGCCCGTGCAACTCAGTTCTTAAATCTTCACCAAGGGAATATGAGCGTGAGAGAGTATAGTCTCAAGTTTAATTCTTTGGCCAGGTATGCTCCTAATGTAGTAGCTACTATGGAGGATAGAGTTCATCGTTACGTGGATAGATTGGATTCATTCCTGGTTAGGGATTGTACTATTGCTACTTTGAACAAAGATATGGATATAGCAAGGATACAAGCTTTTGCACAAAAGATGGAGGATAAAAGGCAAAGGAGAAGGACACAAGAGTCGGAAAGAGGGCAGGCCAAGAGGGCCAGATCTATGGGCCAGTTTACGCCATCCCAAGGTGAGTTTAGGCCTCGGTTTTCTAATAGACTGTCTAGGCCATCATCTTCCTACTCTACAGCTAGCGCTCTACCTCGGTTTCAAGGGTTTAGGGCTAATCAATTTGGGCAAAGGAGTGAGAGTCAAGGCTCACAAGTAGCAGGGTACCAAGAACAGGGAAGTGCGACCCAACCAAGACCTCCTAGACAATCTTGTAAACAATGTGGAAGAAATCATCCAGGTATATGTCGGCTCGGAACAAATGTTTGTTTTTGGTGTGGTACACCGGGACACATGATGAGAAATTGCCCTCAAAGGGGCATGGGTAGCATGGCACAACCTACTGGATCGATTGCTGCATCATCATCATCGGTGCCTTATTTAGGTAGAGGGCCACAGGTGCCTGCAGGTCGTGGTAGAGGTGGTAGAGGAACTGCTAGTTCTAGTGGAGTTCAAAATCGTACATATGCTCTAGCGGAACGACAAAATTTGGAGGTTTCACCTGATGTGGTTACAGGTACATTGTCCATCTTTTCATATAATGTATATACATTAATTGATCCAGGCTCTACAATATCATATGTAACTCCATTGATTGCTGGAAAGTTTGAAGGAACGCCAGAATTATTGGTTAAACCATTTGAAGTATTTACGCCAACTAGCGAGTCTATTATAGCTAGAAAAGTCTATCGTAATTGCATAGTAACTGTTTGTGACTGTAACACATTGGCTGACCTTGTTGAGCTAGATATGATAGATTTTGACGTTATAATGGGTATGGATTGGTTGGCTTCATGTTATGCCACGATAGATTGCCGAGCTAAGAGGGTGAGTTTCCATTTTCCAAAAGAGGCAGTCCTTGAATGGAAAGGTAATGTTGGGACACCAAGAGGTAAGTTTATTTCTTATCTTAAGGCAAAGAAGATGATGTCCAAAGGGTACATATGCCATCTAGTGAGAGTGAGAGATATAGATGCGGAGCCACTAGATCTTCAGTCTATTCCAGTGGTAAATGAATTTTCTGATGTATTTTCCGAAGAGCTTCCAGGTTTGCCTCCAGAAAGAGAGATAGAGTTTGGTATTGATGTGATTCCAGGTACTCAACCCATCTCCATCCCTCCATATAGGATGGCCCCGGCAGAATTACGAGAATTGAAGGAGCAATTAAAAGATTTGTTAGAAAAGGGATTCATAAAGCCTAGTATATCCCCTTGGGGAGCACCGGTTTTATTTGTACGCAAGAAAAATGGCTCATTGAGAATGTGTATTGACTATCGGCAGTTGAATAAGGTGACAATTAAGAACAAATATCCCCTTCCTAGGATTGATGATTTGTTGGACCAGTTACAGGGTGCTAAGTGTTTCTCGAAGATTGATTTGAGGTCGGGTTATCATCAAGTAAAAGTTAAAGAGAAAGATATACCCAAGACAGCTTTCCGAACACGGTATGGTCATTTTGAATTTTTAGTTATGTCATTTGGGCTAACAAATGCACCAGCAGCTTTTATGGATCTGATGAATAGGGTGTTCAAGCCATTCTTGGACGGGTTTGTGATTGTATTCATAGATGATATCTTGGTCTATTCAAGATCAAAGGAGGACCATGCTAATCACTTGTGGCAGGTGTTACAGGTTCTTCGTGATCGTAAGCTATATGCAAATTTTTCTAAATGTGAGTTTTGGTTAAAATCTATGGCATTCTTGGGTCATATTGTCTCTGATGAAGGAATAAGGGTTGATACTCAAAAGATAGAAGCCGTGAAGAACTGGCCAAGACCTACAACACCTACGGAGGTTCGTAGTTTCCTTGGGTTGGCAGGGTATTATAGAAGGTTCGTTGAGGGATTTTCCTCTATTTCTGCACCCTTAACAAAGCTAACACACAAGGCAGCCAAGTTCCAATGGAGCGATGCATGCGAAAGAAGCTTCCAGGAGCTGAAACATAAGTTGACTTCTACACCTATATTGGTACTTCCAGAAGGCATAGAAGGGTATGCAGTGTATTGTGATGCATCGGGAGTGGGCTTAGGATGCATATTGATGCAGCATGGTACAGTAATAGCTTATGCCTCAAGACAGTTGCGGCCACATGAGAAAAATTATCCAACCCATGACCTAGAGCTAGCAGCGGTTGTATTTGCTTTAAAGATATGGCGCCACTACTTGTATGGGGTTCATGTTGACATATATACGGACCATAAGATCTTGCAATATATCTTTAAGCAGAAGGATCTGAATCTGAGGCAGCGAAGATGGCTTGAGTTATTAAAAGATTATGATGTTGATATCTTGTATCATCCGCGGAAAGCAAATGTGGTGGCTGATGCTTTAAGTCGTAGGACAATGGCAAACACCTATGGGCAGTCCATGGAAAGACAAAGAATATCTAAGGATCTATACCAACTAGCTAGCTTGGGGGTTCGCCTTCTTGAATCTCAAGATGAAGGGATTATTGTTCAAAATGCAGCAGAATCCTCATTAGTAGTCGAAGTAAAAGAGAAGCAATATAAGGATCCTATTCTATTACAGCTTAAGGAGAATGTACAAAAAGGGGTGACAAAGGCATTTGAGCTTACGCAAAACAAAGTACTCCAGTGCCAAAACAGATTGTGTGTGCCTAATGTAGATGGACTAAGGGAGAGAATTATGACAGAAGCACATCATTCAAGATATTCTATCCATCCGGGCTCAACTAAAATGTATCATGACTTGAAAGGAGTGTATTGGTGGAGTGACATGAAAAAGAACATTGCATAATTTGTTTCTCAATGTCCAAATTGTCAACAAGTTAAAGTAGAGCACCAAAAGCCTGGAGGTTATATGCAACATATAGACCTTCCAATTTGGAAGTGGGACATGATCAACATGGATTTTGTCACTGGTCTGCCTCGCTCATTTCGGAAGTTTGACTCCATATGGGTGATAGTTGATAGACTCACCAAATCAGCCCACTTCTTGCCGGTTAAGGCTACTTATACAGTTGAAGAGTATGCAAGGTTGTATATTAAAGAGATAGTTCGGCTACATGGAATCCCAATCTCTATTATATCTGATAGGGGAGCTCAATTCACTGCGAATTTTTGGAAATCATTCCAGAAGAGTTTGGGAACACAAGTGAATTTAAGTACGGCCTTTCACCCTCAAACGGATGGTCAGGCAGAACGTACAATCCAAACACTTGAGGATATGTTACGAGCTTGTGTATTGGACTTTAAAGGTAGCTGGGATGACCATTTACCACTTATTGAGTTTTCTTACAACAATAGCTACCATTCAAGTATTAAAATGGCACCTTATGAAGCTTTATATGGGAGGAAGTGTAGATCACCAATCGGATGGTTTGAAGTGGGTGAAACTACCTTATTTGGGCCAGATCTTGTTCATCAAGCTATGGAAAAAGTTAATGTGATACAACAGCGGCTGGCAACGGCTCAAAGTCGATACAAATCATATGCAGATATTAGAAGAAGAGGGCTGGAGTTTGCTATAGGAGATTGGGTATTTTTGAAGGTGTCACCAATGAAAGGGGTGATGAGATTTGGTAAAAAGGGAAAGTTAAGTCCACGCTATATAGGGCCATATAATATTATTCGAAGAGTTGGCCAAGTCGCATATGAGTTAGAGCTACCCCGAGAGCTTTCAACTGTCCATCCGGTATTTCATGTCTCAATGCTTCGAAAGTGTATAGGTGACCCATCTCGTATTACTCCTATTGAAGATGTACAAGTTATGGGAGATCTCACTTATGAAGAAGTACCCATTGCTATTCTGGATCGCCAAGTTAAGAGGCTAAGAAATAAGGAAGTAGCTTCCGTAAAAGTACTGTGGAGAAACCAACAAGTAGAAGAAGTTACATGGGAAGCGGAAGAAGCGATGAAATCCAAGTATCCTCATCTATTTCAGTCCGATGAGAAAGGTGGAAGTGTCGAGTTGAGGCATTAACGAGTAAGTATAAGTCTATATATATTATCTGTCTAATAGTGGTACTTAACTTAGGCTTGAGCTTGTTTGGGCTGGTTAACTTTAATATCATTCGAGGACGAATGTTCCTAAGAAGGGGAGGATGTAACATCCCGTATTCTGCATATACTAGTCCTATTCATATATCACTTGATATAGCCTTGTTGTATAGGTGAGGGACCGAGTTTCTTATATGAGCAGTGATAGTTTAATGTGTATTGGGAGGTGTTGTAATGCCCTATTCAGTTCAGCACGTAAACGGCCAAGTTAACCTCGACAAAAGTATTTAAACTCGAGATGGTAAGGTTGTATTTGAGTAAATATTTAGGGTGAAGTTTTAAGTTAAAGCAAAAGGGATTAGAAATTAGAAAATAGAATAAAATAAGTGAGCTGCTTGCTTGACTTAACTAAGCTAGTAGGTGACAAGTAGGTGCATCACCTACTTTGACTTATTGACCAGCCTAAAGAACTAGGTAGGTGCATCACCTACTAAGACTATTTTGACTAGCTTAGAGGGCCAAGTACACCCATCACCCACTTGAATAAATTCTGGCCCAAAGAAGTGAAAGAAAGGGAAAGAATTGGCAGCCAAGGCCCAATAAGGTTAAGTCCAACAAAGCCCATGTAAAATGGCCAAGTAGGTGTATCACCTTCTTGACATTTTGTGGCTCAAAATGAGCAAGGAAAGTCGGCCAAAGCAGCCCCCTTTAAAGGGGTTAAGACCAGCTCATTTCACTCATTTTAACTTGAAAAAAAATAGATTTTAGAAGTTCTTTCTTTCTCTCTCTCTTAGCTTCACATAGCAGCCATAAAATACCATTAGGGTTCTTAAGTATTCTCCCTCTTTTCAAGCTAAGTTGAAGGGGAGTTCAAGCTCTTGAAGAAGTACAAGTTGGGAGGACAGATTTTCAGAATTTAAGGTAAAGTTACTGCCCATTTTTACCCCTTTTTATATGCAAGTTTGATGAAGAATTCTGTATGTGTTTGTGTCAAGAACCATGGGGTAGTGATTGGAATCCTTGAGTTAAAAATACTTTCTTATTATGTTGAAGGATGTTTGGGATTGTTTTAGGAGCGGTTTTATGTGTATATATTTGGGACAGCTTGGTGGAACTTGTAAAAGGGTGTGTGAAGTTGTATTGAAGTATGGAAGGAGGGTGTGGTAATACACCACTTAATTGGGTGTTATGTTAACTTGCTGCCTGCACACCTTTGTATGTTGTTTGGTATATGTTGTGAAGTCGGAAGAGCTTCAAGGGACCTTATGAGAAGGTCGTACAGTATGTAGATATGTTTAGAGGAGAAGAGGTGAAAGGAACACTCTTGGTTTGATCAATTACGAGCTTACTGCCTAGTTACTGATTTAGTGGGATCAAGTAGCCCAAATTGGTTAACTAGCTACTAATACTAGTTTTGCCACGTATTTCATTGTAGATAAATAATCTGAAAGGGGGAAGCTTAATTCGTTGTAATATCCGAGTTACACAACAAGGTATGTAAGGTTTCTCAGTTTCATATTCCTTGGCATGAACTCTTATATTTGTGTTGTTACCAACGAAGTGGGTTTCCTAGTAAAGGTACTTTCAACAGCAAGCTTTGTGAGTTATTCTCTAAGCCAAATGAGGTTCAGTGTATCATATAAGCTCCTAAATAGTACGTTGATGTTACGTTTGCTCCTTATATCATTGTTACTGCCTTAAGTGCATGTTCACATGTCTTCTACTACTGGTCCATAGTTTTGAGCTCAATAAAGGTTACAACCACCAATGTAACAATCTCAAAGATTAAAGAAACTAAATGAAGTAATCTGTATATGTGTGGGTGGCAGCCCAGGGGTGAAAGCCTAGCATGGGTCGATCCCTATTTGTGTACTTATGGGTGGCAGCCTAGGGGCGAAAGCCTAGCATGGGTCGATCCCAATTTGTATATTTATGAGGGCAGCATCCCAGGGGTTAAATTGCCTAGCATGGGACTCCTCTTCTACCACTGATCAGTTGGTCACGTGTATTACATGCCTTACAATGATCATAAAGCAAAGAAGAGTAACCAAAGAACGTAATATACATGATTTCACAAGTGTAAGCAAATGTGATCTTCTGTTCTTATTTACATGTTTATGCACTGATACCTGATTCTATTTGAGCTCTTGTTTACATATGGGTTACTTTATGCCTTACATATTCAGTACATTCTCTCGTACTGACGTCCCTCATGGGGACGCTGCATTTCATGCCGTAGGCACATGTACTCTGGCTAGTAGACCTCCCCAGTAGGAGCACAGGACACTCGGCTGCTGTTGGTGAGCTCCAGGTTGATTCGGGGCTTTACCGAGTCTTTGGTATATATTTTGGGTATTGTATAGTTAAGGGTAAGGCGGGGCCCTGTCCCGACCTAAACTAAGTTTGTCTATCTTGTAGAGGCTTTGTAGACCAATGTTAAAGTAAAACTTAGTTATGTCTTTGCTCTTAACAGTTGTGGCCTCAATGGCCAGATCGTGTACATAAGTTTTGGGCCTATCTATGTTGGTCTTGTTATTCAGGCAACTTATCTATAGTCAAAGCTTCTTAATTGTCATAGTTATATGCATGATGAATCACAGGTTATAAGTTGGTTCTCTCGGGCCTTTAGGGCATCGAGTGCCTATCCGTCTAAATGGAATTTGAGGCGTGACAGTTCGGTTTCTTGGTGTGCCAGACTCATTTTGAGCCTTTAGGTTCCTTTTCATTAGTGTTCACTTGGGTCAAAATTTCTTAAAAATGACCTTGTATGGAAGTTTCGTTAATTTCATTGAGTCTAGAATGTCGTTTCCACTCTGTTAGCACTATTGGTTTCTGGATATCAGTTTCCGATTGTGCTCGTAATGCCCCGTAGAGTTTTGGAAAGTTGCAAACTTTTCCTTCTTGCAGGTGCATGCATCAAGCCTCTATCACGATCGCGAGACTCACACTTTGCAATCGCAATGAAGCACCTGGCACCGTGTTCTTCATGATCGCGTGATCACCGGTCACGATCGCGATGAAGTCCCTCGTTCTTTGTTCTTCACAACCGCATGGATAGCCTTTGCGATCATGATGGTCTAGCCAGCATGGTCCCCATGACCGCGATGAAGGACCCCTGGCAGTATATAACCTTCTCTCTTTATTTTTCCAGCACTTTGCTCAAACTCTTCCCAACTCTAACCACTTAAACTCCTGTCCAAGTTGCTCCATAATAGTTCTAAACCTTGGGGAATCATTTGTTCGCTGATTTTCCATAGTTCTTTGTCTATTGGTGAGCTTTCTTCCTCATTTGAATTATCTTGTTCTTTCTCTAAATTCCACCATTGTTGCTCATTCCAAGCTTGGATTTTTATGGTAAAATATGCCTCCTAGATGTTGCATGTTCGTGGGTGTGGAGTCTTATCTGCCTTGGCTTCAATTCCGTCTTTATGGTAAGTAATTCTTGCCTAATTTCTGATTTTATTCTTGAAATTCCATCTTTAAACCCCAACTTGAGCGGGCTGTTTTGGCGCCTTCTCTTGGCCAATTGTGCTCAATTTTGGAGCATGCCTTCTTTGCAGCATTGGGGTCGTCGTACTCTTTTTCATTTTGGGTTTTGAGTTGTGGGTCTGTTGGGCCTGCTTTTGACCCGGATTTTGACCGGTTACAATTGTAGCAATATAGGTATCATTAGGCTCGTTTAACATCTTATTTATGTTTATGATAGTTTGATTATCATTCGGGATCTCTCAGAGTGATTCAGGCTTGGATGTTGTTGTTCAGGCAGCTTGACATTAGACGATAGGTAGGTTACGGTCTAACTCCCTAGACTTAGCATATATCGGGTAAAATTGTACTAGCTGGCATCCTTGGGTTGGGTTATTAGGTTGGTACCACATACCTTGACTGCTTTTCCATGATTCATCCATTTCTTTCCTCCGTTGTGTGTAGTATTCTTAGTAGTTGATATTATCCCCCTTATGGTCCTGTGTGGACTTGATTTGACTCTGGAACATAGAAGGTGGGTTATTGGGAATGTCCGCGAGTTCCGGACATAGAAATATCCTTGTAGGCTGGTTATGTTTGCTGAGTAGCTTTGGAGCTTGTGCAGGGCCGTTAGGTTGGTTGTGAGCTGCGAGGCAGCTATTTTTGTTTGATCATATCATTCCCATGCACATAAAAAAAGATTTTCTACTTGGTTTCTCTACAGTTTTGGCTTTGGGCTCACTGTTTATGATTTCCAAACTTTGCATGGCCTCGGGGGCCTATTTTCGATAAAATGTGCTATGAACGGTTTGGTATCCCTTTTATGGATCTTTTTGGGGTAATAAAGGTTAAGAGAGAGAGATGACTAAGTTCTTGTATCCTATATTTGACTCGGGTGGACTGAGGTGCTAGATTGGTTCCATTATTGGTAAGAGATGGTTTTTAGACTCGGTAAAGCTGAGCAACAGTCTATTTACTACTATTTTAGACCCGTTGATGCCCGGGCACCCTTGGAGGTATTTTTACTGCATTTATTTCATTGATTTAGACCTGGATAGGATTCAAGCACCCATTTCGAGCATTTGTGACTAGTTGGATCCGGTGGTACTCCAGATGGTATTTTGAGGTTAGAGTATAGTATGTGGTCTACGAGTAGACATCCATGGACCATGTAGTTCTGGACCAAGTGCTACGGGCAAGAGGGTGACTGGGGGTAGGGGTTTACGGTAGAGCAGATGTACTGGAGAGAAGTTCTTCTATGGATTCCACCTTTACTGGGCCTTTGGGGCACCGGAGAGGTTAACATACTGACATTGAGATTGCCCAATCTTGGCATTTCATAGCATATCATTCATTTGTGTGAGGTACCACCCTAGTTTGCTATCTGTTAATTGTACGCACCGATAGTATGGGATGTTGGAGGGTTTATTTTCACTTGTTTGTGTTCCTCGATTGTATGGGAGGCCGGCGGACTGTAGGTACACTCTTGTTATTTTATTACAAAATTGGTCCCCGTTACTGTCATAAGTGTTGAGTTAGATATTGCTAAGCTGTTAGTTTCTGGACTTAAGATTGATATGATTAGGTTAATTGTTGTTTCCCATTTTCCGAGCATGTCTACCTTTACTCTTCCCTTCCATTCCTTATACTTGAGGTTACCGGTATACCGTCCACTTCTAGAACTTGTTATGTATATACTGTTGTTGCATGGATCCCAGGTGCGCCTTTTCTTACTTTCACCTATGCCTGTGTATATATATCTTACTTGCTAGCCTTGTATGTTGTTCCATTATCCTCACTCTGGGCTAGTTCCTATGTACTTTTTTGTTGATTTTCATGACTGCTTGCTCCTATTCTGTCTGTTATTACTCTTTTATATTATATGTGCCCAGTTGGCCTATGATACCTACTGGGTACCTTATGCTTCGTATTTGGTGCTTATATAACACTCTGCATCTTTTGGTGCAGATCCTAGTGTTGGCCATCGTTGTTAGCTCATCAGAGACTCGTGCGAGGTGCTGTTTTGGACCGTCCAGACTGAGGGTGAGCTCTTGGCAACTGGAGCTTAGCTTTTAGTTTATCTATATATTTGTACTCTATTATTACTCGGATATAACTTTGTATATATTAATTTTGGATCCTTTGTACTCCTTATGTAGATCGGGCTCATATACGCTATGATACCAGGTTTTGAGTTTGGTTTAGTTTTCGTATTTCATATGTATTACTCTTGTTATCTAATTTCTTCGTCTCGTTCCCTTGCTTCTACTTATTTGCCTATTCTTCTGCTTAAGCTGCTAAAAGGTAGCCCATTACTAACCATTCTGGGCTACGGGGATTAGTTTACCTACTGAGAGGTTGAAAGTGCCATCATGACCGAGAAATCAGGTCTTGAAAGCTTGGTATCAGAGCCCTAGGTTCATTGGTGTCATCGATATAGGAGCCAATGTCTAGTAGAGTCCTACGGATCGGGGCGGAGATGTCCGTACTCAATCTTTGGGAGGCTACAGTGACATCTTAGGAAGAATTGGACTTTTCTTGTTTCTATCTCGTGCATAATATCCTTGAAGGTTTCTGGAAATCCCACTTACTCTGGTTCACTCTTCCGCAGATGGTTCGTACGAGATCTTCAGCTTCTGGCAGAGGAGACCCTCCTGACCCTGCACCTCTGACTCCAGCTAGGGGTCGGGGTGGTTGCAAGGGTAGAGGTAGGGCTCATGGACACCCCAGAGCAGCGACACTATCTAGGGCTGCTAGGGTTGGGGTAGAGCCCTAGTATGACTATGAGCCAGAGTTCACTCCAGAGCAGCAACATGTGCAACTGGGGCAGCCCAGGTACCACCAGCTCCAGTACCAGTTCCAGCACTAGTTTTTGTGCCAACTTCAGCCCCAACTCAGTCTTCGGATATTAAGGGTTTACTTGTTCATCTACTGGGTATGATTGGAGAGCGACATTCTGAGGTAGCACAGACACCCGCTCAGGGGGCAACCCTGGCTGTTCAGAGTTCAGGAGCGTAGCCTGCTACTATGGCTCCCCGTGCCGAGGTTGTTCCAATCCCTTCAGTTGCACAGCCTCTTTCTCCTCGTCCAGCTATGACAGATGGAGAGAAGAAGGCTTTGGTAGGTTCTTGCAATTGGCACCACCGAGGTTTGCTGGTACGCCAGGTCAGGACCCATATGACTTTATTATTATATGTGAAGAGATGTTGCACCATTTGGGCTTATTGGAGACTCACGGGATTGCCTATACTACCTATCAGCTGGAGGGCCCAGTGAAGTTGTGGTGGAGGGCAGAGGTTGCTTGCAGATCTTCTACATCGCCTCCTTTGACCTAGTCTGAGTTCTATGAGGTCTTTATGGATAAGTTCTTTCCTCAGAGTGATCGTGAGCGTCACAGGGATAAGTTTACTCACCTTATGCAAGGCTCTATGACCGTATCTGAGTATGAGACCTATTTTCATCAGTTATAACCATTTGGAGCTATGATCATTCCTACTGAGCCAGACAGGATTCACAGGTTTGTTTGGAGATTGAGGTTAGAATTTAGAGAGCCAGCCAAGATATTGTTTGCCAGTGGTAGATTATTTCAGGCCATTGTGGATTATGCTTGCACGGTAGAGGATATGGATCGTTATAACCCTGGGGCCAAAGATAAAAGGCCTCGACATCAGGTGGCTATAATGGTTCCCGTCAGGGGGTAGAGGTTCTTGCCAGTAGGGCCGAGGTTATCAGCCACAGTAGCATCAGGGTCAGTCCATTCAACCGGTTCATGCTTCACTTCAGGCTATGGGTGGCACTCCATTTGAGCAGGGTCAGAGTAGCCATCAGGGCCAGAGTGGTCAGTCTTTGAGGGGTGCATCTTCTGGGGCATCAGGCCATGGTGGCCATTCGGGTTCTACCGGTCCATCTCGATACTTCAGACCATCAGGTCCTTGCTATGAGTGTGGGGTGGTGGGTCACTATGCGAGAGATTGCCCCAGAGGGGTACAGTTCAGCCAGCTGCTTCATCGGTAGAGCCTTTATGAACAGTTCAGCCTCTAGATAGAGGGGTGGTGGTTAGGCTAGGGGTGGTTCCTCGCGTGGCAAAGCAGGTGGTAGGTATGACGGTCAGGCAGGTGGAGGTCATCGTCAGTTCTATATGGTCCTTGGGAGACTAGAGGCAAAGGCCTCGGATGCTGTTATTACAAGTATGATTTCTTTAGCCATCAGTCTGCTATGACTTTATTTGATCCTTGATCCACTTGTTCATATGTATCTTCCTACTCTCTGCCTTGTTTGGGGTTGGCTAGTGAGCCATTGTTTATGCATGTGTTTGTTTTGACCCTAATAAGAGATTCTTTAGTAGTGGATCAGATTGTGAGATCCTGTGTGATCTCTGTTGGTGATTTGGGACTTGGGGTGATTTGATAATCCTTGATATGTTAGATTTTGATGTGATACTGGGCATAGACTATTTATCCCCTCACCGTGCAGTTTTAGATTGTTATGCAAAGACTGTTACCATAGCCGATCTCGGTGTATCCTCGGTGGTATGGTAGGGTTTTATTAGCCATGCACCATCTGGGATCATCTTTCGTCTTCGAGCTAGCAAGTTGATTTCCCGTGGGTGTTTAGCTTATCTAGCATATGTCTGAGATGCTAATGCTGACCCTTCGTCTCATGAGTCTGTTCCTGTGGTTAGAGACTTCCTAGCTGTGTTTCCTACTTACCTTCCAAGCCTTCCACCTGAGATAGATGTTGATTTTTCCATTGAGTTAGAATTGGGCACAGGCCCATTTCTATTCCTTCCTGCCGTATGGCTCCTGCTGAGTTGAGGGAGCTTAAGGAGCAGCTCCAGGAATTTTTAGCAAGGGGTTCATTAGATCGAGTGTGTCTCCTTGGGGTGCTCCTGTCCTTTTTGTAAAGAAGAAGGATGGGTCAATGCGGATGTGTATTGACTATCGGCTGTTGAATAAGGCAACAGTGAAGAATAGGTATCCAATGCCGAGGATTGATGACTTGTTTGACCAGCTCCAAGGTTCAGCAATGTTTTCAGAGATTTATTTGAGGTCCGGCTACCATCAGTTGAGGATTAGGGCGGAGGACATCCCTAAGACAGCATTCAGGACACGTTATGGCCACTATGTGTTCCTGGTGATGTCTTTTGGGTTGACTAATGCCTCCGCAACCCTTATGGATTTGATGCATAGGGTGCTCAGCCCGTATTTGGATATGTTCGGGATAGTCTTCATTGATGACATTCTGATATACTCAAAGAGTAGGGACGAGCATGAGCAGCATTTCAGTACTGTACTTCAGACTTTGAGAGATCATCAGCTTTGTGCCAAGTTCTCAAAGTGTGAGTTTTGGCTTGAGTCAGTTGCATTTCTGAGGCACGTGGTGTCTAAGGATGGGATTAGAGTTGATCCAGGTAAGATTTCTACGGTTCATGATTGGCCTAGACCTACTACTCCTATCGAGGTTCGTAACTTTTTTGGTTTAGTCGGGTACTACAGGCGGTTCATTGAGGAATTTTATTCCATAGCAGCACCCTTGACTATGCTGACTAGGAAGGATGTCCCATTCCAGTGGTTGGATCAGTACGAGGATAGCTTTTAGAGGCTTAAGTCCTTGTTGACTTCAGCTCCAGTTCTAACTTTGACGGTTGAGGGTCAGAGTTTCTCCGTGTATTATGATGCTTCAGGGGTTGGTCTTGGTTGTGTGTTGATGCAGAAGGGTTGAGTGATAGCATATGCATCGAGAGAGCTAACGGTTCACGAGCGCAACTATTCCACTCATGACTTGGAGTTGGTGGAGGTAGTCTTCGCGCTTAAGATCTGGAGGCACTACTTATATGGAGTTCATTGTGAGATATTCACCGATCACCGTAGTCTTAGTACATTACGAGTCAGTGGGAGCTGAACTCGAGGCAGAGGAGATGGATTGAGCTATTGAAGGACTATGATTTCACTATTCTATACCATCTGGGCAAGTCAAATATGGTAGCGGATGCCTTGAGTTGGAAGGCGGTAAGTATGGGCAGCCTAGCTTCACTTTCAGTTTCTGAGCGCCCATTGGCCTTGGACATCCAGTCCTTGGCTAACCGATTGGTTAGGCTTGACTTGTCGGATCCTAGCAGAGTGCTTGCTAGTATTTAGGTCCGTTCTACTCTAGTTGATCATATTCAGAGTCGATAGTTTGAGGATCAGAGTTTATACGACCTTCGTGATCAGGTAGTTCGGGGTGAGGCCAGCCGAGCTTCTTTGGGTTCTGATGGTATTCTGAGGTTCGATGGTCGACTTTGTGTTCCGAGGGTTGGTGATTTTTCTCAGTTGATACTTCATGAGGCACATTGTTATAGATACTCCATTCATCCTGGCGTGGCAAAGATGCATAAAGATTTAAGACAGCTTTACTGGTGGTGGTATGAAGTAGGACATAGTAGAGTTTGTATCTCGGTGCTTGAAATATCAGCAGGTGAAGTTCGAGCACATAACACTGGGTGGTTTATTGCAGAGACTTCCCATTCTTGAGTGAAAATGGGAAGGTATTACTATGGACTTTGTTATCGGTTTACCTCGTACTACTTAGGGTTTTGATTCCATTTGGGTGATTGTGGATCGGCTGACTAAGTCTGGCCACTTCTTGCTAGTTTAGACTTCCTGCGGTGCTAAGAGGTTAGTTTAGATCTACATTCGCGAGGTTGCTCGGTTGCATGGGGTCCTAGCTTCTATAATTTTAGACTTTGGCACGCAGTTCACATCTCAGTTCTAGAGAGCTATACAGAGAGATTTGGGTACGGAGGTTCACCTTAGTACCACTTTCCACCCTCAGACAGATGGCCAGTCCAAAAGGACTATTCAGGTCCTAGAGGACATGCTTCGGGCTTGTGTACTTGACTATAGAGGTTCATAGGTTCAGTTTGTACCTTTGTCCAAGTTTTCTTATAATAATAGTTTCCATTCGAGCATCGACATGGCACCTTTCGAGGCCTTGTATGGTAGGCATCAAAAATTACCGATTGGTTGGTTTGATGGGTTAGAGTTCAGACTGCAGAGTACAGATTTGCTTAGAGATTCCTTGGACTGAGTCTGTTTGATTCAGGACAGACTTAGAGCATCCCAGAGTAGGCAGAAGAGCTACGCTGATCATAGACTTCGTGCCCTGGAGTTCAAAGTTAGTGACCTGGTTTTCCTTTGAGTATCGCCCGTGAAGGGCGTGATGAGGTTTGGTCGATGGGGCAAGCTTAGCCCCAGGTTTATTGGGCCATTTAAGATTCTATAGAGGGTTGGTAGTGTTGCCTACATGTTGGCTTTGCCTCTGATATTTTCAGCTGTTCATCCAGTTTTTTATGTCTTGATGTTGCGCCGGTATGTGCCAGATGAGTCTCATGTGTTGCATTGTGATTCGGTTCAGTTAGACGAGAGTTTGTCATTTGTTGAGGAGCTGATAGCTATTCTAGCCAGAGATATTAAGAGATTGAGATCTAGGGAGATTTCGATTGTGAAGGTTCAGTGGAGACATCATTCGGTCGAGGAGGCTACTTGGGAGATCGAGAGTGAGTTGCATGCTCTGTATCCGCAATTGTTCAAGCCTTCAGGTACTCCCTTCTTCTTGACTTTCGAGGATGAAAGTCTTTTTAGTAGTGGATGTTGTGATGACCTTTCGGTCATCTTCACGTTTATGCATTCATTGTACTGCTAGAGCTTTTTTGTAGTGGCCCCAAGTCATTTGTGGCTTGCTGGGATCGGTATTTCGATGCCCTGGTCTTTCATTTGGTTTTTTTACCCTTTTTCCCATTTTAAGAGCTTTAACTTAGAATATCGTTGACTTTAGTCAACATTCTTAGCTAACGTGCTTGAAATTTAATTCTGGCAATTTTGTTAGCTTCGTAGCATTGAGTTTGGTCAAGTTGGACCTTCAGTTGAGGCCTGAGAACCTCCGATGCGGGTTTTGTGTGGTTTTCTCTAATTTCAGGCCATTTGAAGTTGAAAGTGCAACTTTGGGTGACTTTCAATGATCGGAGTGTCAAATTTGAAATTCGATGATTCCATCAGCTCCGGAATGATGAGTTTGGGTTAGGAAGGTGGTTAGTTTGGGTTTCGGGTATGCCAGACTCATTTCGAGACTTTAGGTTCCTTTTCGTTAGTGTTGACTTGGGTCAACATTTCATCAAAATGACCTTGTATGGAAGTTTTATTGATTCTGTTGAGTTTGAAACGTTGTTTCCAATCTTTTAGCACTATTGATTTCTGGATATCGATTTCCGATTGTGCCCGGAATGCCCCGTCGAGTTTTGGAAAGTTATAGACTTTTCCTTGTTGCAGGTGCAGGCATCAAGCCTCTATCGTGATCACGATACTCACCCTTCACGACCGCGATGAAGCGCCTAGCACCGTGTTCTTCGCGATCGCGTGATTGCTAGTCGAGATCGCAATGAAGTCCCTCATTTTCTGTTCTTTGCTACAACATGGCTAACCTTTGTGATTGCTATGGTCTAGCCAGTGTGGTCCTCGGGACCGCGAGGGGTCCCTTCACTACCGCGATGATGGACCCCTGGCAGTATATAACCTTCTCTCTTCATTTTTCCAGTACTTTGCTCAAACTCTTCCCAACTCTAACCACTTAAACTCCTATCCAAGTTGCTCCATAACAGTTCTAAACCTTGGGAAATTGTTTGTTCGCTGATTTTCCGTAGTTCTTCGCCTATTGGTAAGCTTTCTTCCTCACTTGAATTCTCTTGTTCTTTCTCTAAATTCCACCATTATTGCTCATTCCAAGCTTGGATTTTTATGATAGAATTTACCTCCTATCTGTTGCATGTTTGTGGGTGTGGAGTCTTATCCGCCTTGGCTTAAATTCCGTCTTTGTGGTAAGTAATTCTTTCCTAATTTCCTATTTTATTCTTGAAATTCCATCTTTAAACCCCAACTTGAGCAGGTTGTTTTGGCACCTTCTCTTGGTCAATTGTGCTCAATTTTGGAGCATGCCTTCTTGACATCATTGGGGTCATCGTGCTCTTTTTCATTTTGGGTTTTGGGTTATGGGCCACGCGGGCCCAATTTTGACCTAAATTTTGACCCAGCTACAATTGTAGCAATATGGGTATCGTTAGGCTTGTTCTAACGTCTTACTTATGTTTATGATAGTTTGATTGTCATTTGGGATCTCTCAGAGCAATTCAGGCAGGGATGTTGTTGTTTGGGCAGCTTGTCATCGGACGACAGGTAGGTTACGGTCTAACTCCTTAGACTTAGCATATATCGGGTAAAATTGTACTATCTAGCATCCTTGGGTTGGGTTACTAGGTTGGTACCACAGACCTTGACCGCTTTTCCATGATTCATCCATTTCTTTCCTCTGTTGTGTGTAGTATTTTTAGTAGTTGATATTATCCCCCTTATGGTCCTGTGTGGCCTTGATTCGAATATGGAACATAGAAGGTGGGTTATTGGAAATGTCTGCGAGTGTCGGACATAGAAATATCCTTTTAGGCTTGTTATGCTTGCTAAGTAGCTTTGGAGCCTGTGCAAGGCCGTTAGGTTGGTTGTGAGCTGCGGGGCGGCTATTTGTGTTTGATCATATCATTCCCATGCATATAAAAAAGGATTTTCTACTTGATTTCCCTATGATTTTGGCTTCGGGCCCACTATTTATGATTTCCAAACCTTGTAGGCCTTAGGGGCCCATTTTTGGTAAAATGTGTTATGAACGGTTTGGTATCCCTTTTATGGATCTTTTTGGGGTAAGAAAGGTTAAGAGAGAGACATGACTCAGCTTTTGTATCCTATATTAGACTCGGGTGGACCGAGGTGCTAGATTGGTTCCATTATTGGTAAGAGATGGTTTTTAGACTCGATAAAGCTGAGCAACAGTCTGTTTACTACTATTTTAGACCCAGAGACGCTCGAGCACCCTTGGAGGGATTTTTACTACGTTTATTTCATTGATTTAGACCTGGATAGGATTCAGGCACCCATTTCGAGCATTTGTGACTAGTTGGATCTGGTGGTACTCTGGACGATATTTTGAGGTTAAAGTGTAGTATGTGGTCTACGAGTAGACCTCCATGGACCCTGTCATTTTGGACCACGTGCTACAGGCAAGAGGGTGACCGGGGTAGGGGTTTACTGCGGAGCAGATGTACTTGGGAGAAGTCCTTCCATGGATCTCGCCTTTACTGGGCCTTTGGGGCACCGGAAGGGGTAACATACTGACACTGAGATTGCATGATCTTGGCATTTCATAGAATATCATTCATCTGTGTGAGGTACCACCCTTGTTTACTCTCTGTTGATTATACGCTCCGATAGTATGGGATGCCGGAGGGTTTGTTTTCACTTGTTTGTGTTCCTCGGTTGTATGGGCGGCCGGGGGACTGTAGGTAGACTCTTGTTATTTTATTATGAAATTGGTCCCCATTACTTTCATAAGTGTGGAGTTGTATATTGCTAGGTTGTTAGTTTCTGGACTTGAGATTGATATGATTAGGTTAATTGTTGTTTCCTATTTTTCGAGCAAGTCTACCTTTACTCTTCCCTTCCATTCCTTATACTTAAGGTTACCGATATACCATCCACTTCTAGAACTTGTTATATATATACTGTTGTTGCATGGATCCCAGGTGCACCATTTCTTACTTTCACCTGTGCCTGTGTGTATATATCTTACTTGCTAGCCTTGTATGTTGTTCCATTGTCTTCCCTCTGGGCTAGTTCCTGTGTACTTTTTCATTGATTTTCGTGACTGCTTGCTCCTATTCTGTCTGTTATTACTCTTTTATCTTATATGTGCCCAGTAGGCCTATGATACCTACTGGGTACCTTATGATTTGCATTTGGTGCTCATACTACACTCTACATCTTCTAGTGCAGATCCTAGTGTGGGCTATCACCGTTAGCTCGTAGGAGACTCGTGCGAGGTGTTGTTTTGGACCGTCCACACTGAGGGTGAACTCTTGGTGACCGGATCATACCTTTTAGTTTATCTGTATATTTTGTACTCTATTATTACTTGGAGACAACTTTGTATATATTACTTTTGAATTCTTTGTACTTTTTATGTAGATCGGGCACTTATATGCTATGATACCAGGTTTTGGGTTTGGTTTAGTTTCCACATTTCATATGTATTACTCTTGTTATCTAATTTCTTCATCTCGTTCCCTTGCTTCCGCTTATTTACCCGTTCTTCTGCTTAAGCTGCTAGAAGGTAGCCCATTACTAACTGTTCTGGGCTACGGGGATTGGTTCACCTACTGGGGGGTTGTAGGTGCCATCATGACTGAGAAATCAGGTCGTGACAATGGGGTCCAACACCGTGTATAATTTTTGGGACACCATGACCTGGTGACCTCTATAGGTACTTTTTGAATCTCTCCTAAGCCTCATACAACTGCTCCCTTGGAAGCTACTTAAAGTAAAAAATCTTATCTCTGAGCTCTATCTTCATGCTCGCCAGAAACCTTTTCTTCATGAATATATGCACCAACTCATTCAAGGTGTGGATTGAGTTAGGAGGAAGATTGTTGAGCCATGTCTGCGCCTCTCCAGTAAGAGAGTATTTGAATAGCCTTAGCCTGAATGTCTCGTCCATATCATGGTTCTACTTGTTTGTTTGATACACACCAATAAAAAATTTCAAGTGTTTGTGTAGGTCATTATTAGTTGAGTTACGAAAGAGTCCTTCAACTTTAAACATCACATAAGCAACCTATTCAATTTTAAATATGGCAGCATCAACCCGTGGTGGAAAATAGTGCTAGCGTAGTGGATATTTTGAACCTCTATTGCAAAGATATTTTCATCATACAATGGGTTCACATTCACGTCTATATGTTGCCTTGCTCTATTATTAGCCATAACTGCCTGCGCATAATTTAAAACAAAACAAGTGTGATGGGATAGGTAAGGGACATAAATCAAAGTAAAAATCCCTAAGTAACTTTCAAAATCGTATTCTCCGGCAATGGCACTAAAATTTTTTATGCTCAAATTATGCCTTGAAATAGGTGCATAAAGTAACCCAACACAGGTTGGGTTCGAAACCCACAAGGAATATGATGAGAAAGGAAATACTTAAGGTGATTGACTTACATTCTAGGTGTCATGAGGAAGAACAGGATTTCTCATTGTGGTAGCCTTATATACCTGAAGCGCTCTAAAATATGATGGAGAACCTGCAAAATATGATCTGGAGACCTTAAGAAATAGGGTTTTGTATCAAAAAACATGTTAGAACACTTAAGTTAGGGCTAGGAACTATTAGATTATCATAAGAAATGAAGGAGAAGACTTACCTAGCCTTTGGAGAATGTTTCTCATCGCCTAGGATTGAGAGAAAAAGTCTGGACTTGAAAAATAATGAGAAAATGATTAAAGGTTCTATTTATAGTCAGCTGGAAATTTGGGTTTACGGTTGGTTATACGGTCTTTTCTTCTTGAAAATGGACCATAGTCAAAGTCATTAAACTTGCTGTAATTTCTGAGTTTTTTTATCTGACTTTTACGGGTGGAACAACAATCCATCCATTAGGACTATGGACTGTATACTTAGTCATAACTCTACTTTGTGATTTTGAGGGTTCTTTGAACTAACTTCTATGGATGGGATTATTGTCCGTTCTTCTGAATTATGAACCATAGACTGAGTCATTCTTTTCTATGAGATTTTGGTTATCCTCAGATTTGAAACTATGAATGTAAACTATGGACTGTAAAACAAGATTATGTACTGGCCTGTTATCCATTCTTCGACATAGGGATTTCGACATGTAACATCCCGTATTCTGCATATACTAGTCCTATTCATATATCACTTGATATAGCCTTGTCGTATAGGTGAGGGACCGAGTTTCTTATATGAGCAATGATAGTTTAATATGTATTGGGAGGTGCTGTAATGCCCCATTCAGTTCAGCACGTAAACGGCCAAGTTAACCTCGACAAAAGTATTTAAACTCGAGATGGTAAGGTTGTATTTGAGTAAATATTCAGGGTGAAGTGTTAAGTTAAAGCAAAAGGGATTAGAAATTAGAAAATAGAATAAAATAAGTGAGCTGCTTGCTTGACTTAACTAAGCTAGTAGGTGACAAGTAGGTGCATCACCTACTTTGACTTATTGACCAGCCTAAAGAACTAGGTGGGTGCATCACCTACTAAAACTATTTGACTAGCTTAGAGGGCCAAGTACACCCATCACCCACTTGAATAAATTCTGGCCCAAAGAAGTGAAAGAAAGGGAAAGAATTGGCAGCCAAGGCCCAATAAGGTTAAGTCCAACAAAGCCCATGTAAAATGGCCAAGTAGGTGTATCACCTACTTGACATTTTGTGGCTCAAAATGATCAAGGAAAGTCGGCCAAAGCAGCCCCCCTTTAAAGGGGTTAAGACCAGCTCATTTCACTCATTTTAACTTGAAAAAAAAAATTTAAAAGTTCTTTCTTTCTCTCTCTCTTAGCTTCACATAGCAGCCATAAAATATCATTAGGGTTCTTAAGTATTCTCCCTCTTTTCAATCTAAGTTGAAGGGGAGTTCAAGCTCTTGAAGAAGTACAAGTTAGGAGGACAGATTTTCAGAATTTAAGGTAAAGTTACTGCCCATTTTTACCCCTTTTTATATGCAAATTTGATGGAGAATTATGTATGTGTTTGTGTCAATAACCATGGGGTAGTGATTGGAATCCTTGAGTTAAAATACTTTCTTATTATGTTGAAGGATGTTTGGGATTGTTTTAGGAGCGGTTTTATGTGTATATATTTGGAACAGCTTGGTTGAACTTGTAAAAGGGTGTGTGAAGTTGTATTGAAGTATGGAAGGAGGGTGTGGTAATACACCACTTAATTGGGTGTTATGTTAACTTGCTGCCTGCACACCTTTGTATGTTGTTTGGTATATGTTGTGAAGTCGGAAGAGTTTCAAGGGACCTTATGAGAAGGTCGTACAGTATGTAGATATGTTTAGAAGAGAAGAGGTGAAAGGAACACTCTTGGTTTGATCAATTACGAGCTTACTGCCTAGTTACTGATTTAGTGGGATCAAGTAGCCCAAATTAGTTAACTAGCTACTAATACTAGTTTTGCCACGTATTTCATTGTAGATAAATAATCTGAAAGGGGGAAGCTTAATTCGTTGTAATATCCGAGTTACACAACAAGGTATGTAAGGTTTCTCAGTTTCATATTCCTTGGCATGAACTCTTATATTTGTGTTGTTACCAACGAAGTGAGTTTCCTAGTAAAGGTACTTTCAACAACAAGCTTTGTGAGTTATTCTCTAAGCCAAATGAGGTTCATTGTATCATATAAGCTCCTAAATAGTACGTTGATGTTACGTTTGCTCCTTATATCATTGTTACTGCCTTAAGTGCATGTTCACATGTCTTCTACTACTGGTCCATAGTTTTAAGCTCAATAAAGGTTACAACCACCAAAGTAACAATCTCAAAGATTAAAGAAACTAAATGAAGTAATCTGTATAAGTGTGGGTGGCAGCCCAGGGGTGAAAGCCTAGCATGGGTCAATCCCAATTTGTATATTTATGAGGGCAGCATCCCAGGGGTTAAATTGCCTAGCATGGGACTCCTCTTCTACCACTGATCAGTTGGTCACGTGTATTACATGCCTTACAATGGTCATAAAGCAAAGAAGAGTAACCAAAGAACGTAATATACATGATTTCACAAGTGTAAGCAAATGTGATCTTCTGTTCTTATTTACATGTTTATGCACTGATACCTGATTCTATTTGAGCTCTTGTTTACATATGGTTTACTTTATGCCTTACATATTCAGTACATTCTCTCGTACTGACGTCCCTCATGGGGACGCTGCATTTCATGCCGCAGGCACATGTACTCTGGCTAGTAGACCTCCCCAGTAGGAGCACAGGACACTCGGCTGCTGTTGGTGAGCTCCAGGTTGATTCGGGGCTTTACCGAGTCTTTGGTATATATTTTGGGTATTGTATAGTTAAGGGTAAGGCGGGGCCCTGTCCCGACATAAACTAAGTTTGTCTATCTTGTAGAGGCTTGTAGACCAATGTTAAAGTAAAACTTAGTTATGTCTTTGCTCTTAACAGTTGTGGCCTCAATGGCCAGATCGTGTACATAAGTTTTGGGCCTATCTATGTTGGTCTTGTTATTCAGGCATCTTATCTATAGTCAAAGCTTCTTAATTGTCAGTTATATGCATGATGAATCACAGGTTATAAGTTGGTTATCTTGGGCCTTTAGGGCATCGAGTGCCTGTCCGTCTAAATGTAATTTGAGGCGTGACATGACATTGCTCGAATTCTTTTCTACGATTGACAGGACGGAATTGTTCTTCAAAAGAACAAACCATACTGTGTCCCATAGAAACTTGGATGTTGGTTTCCTTCAGAGGTCGCTCTACGGTCCACTCTATGAACCTTTCTTTGGAACTATGGTCCATAAAAGTGACCCTAAATCCTGGAAAAAGCCTACAACACTTCTATGTTTTGTCACAACATTGGTTCAAAATATGAGGTGTTATAATATCTCCCCCTTTGAATCATTCATCCTCGAATAAGGGTCAAAATGGGATGAAATGATAATGGAAAGGCAACCCAACCATTCTTTCTAAACTGAACTTACTATCAAGGTCATAACCACTCTTAGAAAGGCACTAGGCATGAACTTAACGTAGGAACCAAGACACTCAAACACAAGGCATAGGTTCTCAATCTGAAGTAAGAGAAGGATTGTTACCTTCATCATCTTCTTCCTGAGGAGTGAACAAATACGGGTGTCTAAATTTCATATCCTCTTTGTCTTCCCGCGTAGCTTCCTCAACAAACTCATTTCTCCACAAAACCTTTACTGATGCTAACTCTTTGGTCCTCAACATGCAAACTTGATTATTAAGGATCTTTACTGGAATCTCTACATAAGACAAACTATCCTTCACCCTAAAACTTTTTGTAGGCATAATGAGTGAGGGGTTACCTACATACTTTTTAAGCATAGAAATGTGGAACAATAGATGTACTATTGATAACTCTGATGGTAGCTCTAAGTTATAAGCTACTTTACCAATCCTTTTAAAAATCTGATATGGAACAATGTAGAAGGGACTATGTTTCCCTTTCTCCCAAAATCTCATGACTCCCTTCATGGGTGAAACATTCAAGTAAACCTAATCATCAACTTTGAATTCAAAGTCTCTCCACCGCATATCAGAATAGGAATTCTGGCGGCTCTCCCATAGTCCTCAACCTTTCCTTTATGGTCATAAACTTTTCCATAGCCTGGTGATCTAAGTTTGGCCATATAATTTTTGCTTCACCAACTTCAAACCAACTGAGATGAGATTTACACCTCCACCCATAAAGAGCCTCATAAAGGGTGATCTGAATATTAGAGTGATTGTTGTTGTTGTATGCGAACTCTATGAGAGGCAAATGATCATCCCAATTTCCTTTGAAATCTATTACACAAGCCCTTAGCATATACTCAAGAGTCTGAATAATGTGTTCTACCTGGTCATCTATCCGCAGTGAAAAGCGGTACTAAGACTTACCTTCAAACAAAAACCTTTCTCAAATGACTTTCAAAACTTGGCGGTGAACTGAGCACCTCTATAAAAAATGATTGATAAAGGAACTCCATGAAGTCTAAAAACCTCACGAATGTACAAGTTGGCATAATCCTTGACTGAATTTGTAGTCTTTACTGGTAATAAGTTGCCCGACTTGATCATTCAATCTACAATCACCCATATACAGTCATGCTATTGTCGAGACCATGGTAACCAAGTGATGAAATCCATGTTGATCATCTCCCACTTCCACTCAAGGAGAGCTATATTATGAGCCATACCACCTTGATTTTGGTGCTAAACTTTAACCTGCTGACAACTCGTACACTTAACAACAAAATTTGCAATGTCCTTCTTTATGTCGTTCCACCAATAAACTTCTTTTAAGTTATGGTACATTTTTGTGGAGCTTGGGTGAATTGAATATCTGGAACTGTGCGTTTTATCCATGATTCTATCTCTGAGAATATCCATATTAGGAACACATAACCTACCTTGGTACCTTAAAACACTGTCTCCCCCTTGTTCAAAAACCATCACCTTTTGCTTGTTAATTTCTTTCTTTATTTGGAGCAAGATGGGGTCATTATTCTACTACTCTTTAACTTCCACCACTAGAGATGATTCATCTCCATTCTGCACAAACATACCACCATCCTCGGAGTCTAATAGACAAACCCCCAAACGTGCAAGTCTATGCATATCCTTTGCCAATTCCTTTCTCCCTACTTCTATATGAGCAGTACACCTCATAGACAACCTACTAAGAGTATCAGCAACCATATTAGCCTTACTTGGGTGGTAAAGAATACTCATATCGTAATCCCTAAGCAATTTGAGCCATCTCCTCTACTTGAGGTTTATCTCTTTCTAACTAAAAACATACTGAAGACTCTTATGATTTGTGAACACATCAATATACACCTTATAGAGATAATGGTGCCATATCTTCAGCGCGAAAATCCCTGCTACCAACTTAAGATCATCATTCTGATAGTTTTTCTCATTATTCTTGAGTTGTACATAAGCATAAGCTATAACCTTACCATTTTGCATCAAAACACAACCAATGCCCACTCTAGATACATCACCATACACAACAAAACCCTTTGTTCCCTCTGGTAGGGTCAATACTGGAGTAGCAGTCAAATGAGTTTTCAATTCCTTAAAGCTTTTCTCACAAGCTTTAGACCATTGAAATTTAGCCTTATTTGGGACAACTTAGTCAAAAGGGAAGCAATACATGAAAACCATTCTCCGAATCTTAATTAATAGCCAACCAAACCCAGAAACACCTATTATCGATCAGGGTTGTTGGCTTGGGCCAACTCTTTATTGCCCCAATTTTTTTAGAGTTAACCTCAATACTTTCACTGGAAAATATATGGCCTAGGAATACCATGGATTCAACAAAAATTTACACTTAGAAAACTTGGCAAATAACTCACGGTCCTTAAGAGTCTAAAGAACTAATGAGGTAATTACCATGATCCTCCTCACTACGGGAGTAGATTAGGATGTCATTGATGAATAGAACAACAAACATATCAAGGTAGTGCTTAAACACTCTATTCATAAGGTCCATGAATATTGCAGGAGCATTAGTCAAACGAAAAAACATGATAAGGAACTCAAAGTTACCATAATGGGTCTTGAACGCTGTTTAAGGAATATAACTTTCTCTAACTTTTAAATGATGATAGCCGAATCTAAGGTCTATCTTAGAGAAATGGGTAGCACCCTGAAGTTGACCGAACAGGTCATCGATTCTGGAAATGAGATACTTATTCTTTATGGTGACCTTATTTAACTGGCAATAGTCAATACACATTCTAAAGGAACCATCTTTCTTACACACGAAGAGAACATGAGCACCCCAAGGTGAGACACTTGGTCTGATGAATCCCTTATCAGGGAGATCCTTTAACTATTCTTTCAACTCTTTTAACTCAACTAGAGCCATTCTATCTAGTGGAATAGAGAAACGATGAGTATTAGGAAGGATATTTATCCCAAAGTCTATTTCCTTATTGGGAGGGACTCTTAGTTTATTGGAGAAGCCTTATGAGAACTCATTCACAACTGGAACTGACTAGGGGTGGAGTTTCAGTGCCAGAATCTCTAACTCTTACTATGTGATACATACATCCCTTAGAAACAAACTTTCTAGTCTTATGGTATGATAACAGAAATTAAGCAAACAAGAAAGAAGGAGGAAAAGATATGCGAATTAATAACTAGGAATTGAAATTATGGGCAACAAGGGGCTAAAACCCTCACCTCCCAATTGATTCCAACAACTAGAAACTAATTCAACTCAATTAATCAAGGAAATCCAAATGAAATCCACAAGTGGGAGACCTTCGATTAATTAAGCAAAGAAGTTAAACTAACAATCAAGAGAGTCACCCTAATCACTAACTAATTCCTTAAGGAAATTACACTAAGCCTTACACTAGCAACTACAAGTTTTAGAGTATCAATCTTCAATATGCAAAAACTAGTTCTCCAAAATGAAGAAAAACTACTACTTATACTAGGGAATAAGAAGACACTAGCTATTACAGTTTTTCCCTTAATGAAGTAAGGGCCTTGTTTGGTTGCCTTCTTTTGGGAATTCTTGAATTCCTCCTTCCACCTCACTTTAATGGACCACCCACACATTGTATGCTTTCCTTTGGGATTCTTCAAGCTTCTCCAATGCTTCTCTTTTCATGAACATTGCTTGAATGTCTTGGAGCTCTTTAGCTTGACTACGTGTGAAAGACCTTGAAGAATAAGTGCCATCCAAGATAGTACCATCCATGCTTTCCAATCTAGTATCATCCTCCCCTTCTTGAAAATGATTCATCCTCGAATCCAATGGATCACCTACAACACAAGGAGAAAGATCACTAACATTGAAAACATTATGAACATTATACTCACTTGGTAAGTCAATCATGTATGCATTGTGATTTATCCGCTTGAGCACTTTGAAGGGTCCATCTCCCCTTGGTCTTAGCTTTCCTCTTCAAACTTGTGGGAACCTCTCCTTTCGGAAATGAACCCACACCCAATCTTCCGGGTTGAAAATCACTTCCTTTCTTCCATGATTCTTTTGGTTGGCCACCTTTGAATTGTTCTTTTCAATGTCCTCTTTTACCTTGGAATGAATGTTCATCATCTCCTTTGATCTTTTTTCAGCATCTAGGCTCACAACAACATGGCTAGATAAAGGAGTCATAGTTAATAGAAACAAAGGCTTAAAACCATAACATGCTTCAAATGGGGACATTCCAATAGAAGAGTGGAAAGACTGGTTATATGCAAATTCTATCAAGGGTATATGGTCTTCCCAAGTGGTTAGGGTTCCCCTAATCATACACCTAAGCATGCTTTCAAGAGTCCGGTTGACTACTTCGATTTGTCCATCCATTTGAGGATGACAAGAAGTAGAAAACATGAGTTTGGTACCAAGTGTACCCCATAGATTCTTCCAAAAATGACTAAAAAATTTGGAATACCTATCACTAACAATGGTTTGAGGGACTCCATTCAATTTAAGCACATTCAGGACAAACAAGGATGCTACATGGGATGCATCATCACATTTATGGCATGGAATGAAATGAGTCATTTTAGAGAAACTATCCACTACCACAAATATACTATCATGTCCTCTTTTAGTCCTAGGAAGTCCTAACACAAAATCCATAGAAATGTCCATCCATGGACCACTAGGAGTAGGAAGAGGGGTATACTTACCTTGAGGCCGAGTCATGGATTTGGCTTGCTTGCATTCGAGACATTGTCCACAAATCCGCTCCACATCATGCTTCATCTTTGGCCAATAAAATTGTTCCATAAGGATGTCAAGTGTCTTGGGTACTCCAAAGTGCCCCATCAAACCACCACTATGAGCTTCCTTGACAAATAACTCTCTCCATGAACTCATGGGCACACAAACTCGCCCATTCTTGAACAAGAATCCATCAACCAATTGGAACCTATCAACCCGCTTCCTTTGACTAAGACAATCAAAAGTTTCTTTGAAATCGAGATCCATAGAATAGAATCCCTTCAAGCTTTCAAATCCCATTATTTTAGAAGCCAAGGTGTTGACCAATACAAACCTCCTTGATAGAGCATCCGCTACTACATTTTCTTTGCCTTGCTTGTAGTTGATCACATATGGAAAGGTCTCAATGAATTCAACCCATTTGGAATGTCACTTGTTCAACTTGGATTGCCCCTTCAGATGTTTCAAGGACTCATGATCGGTCCTTATCACGAACTCTTTGTGCCATAAGTAGTGTTTCCAATGAGCTAATACCCTCACAAGTGCATATAATTCCTTGTCATAAGTTGAGTACCGAAGAGTAGCTCCCTTTAGTTTTTCACTAAAGTAAGCCAATGGTTTTCCCTCTTGCATCAAGACACCACCTATCCCAACACTCGAAGCATCACACTCTATCTCAAAAGCTTTATCAAAATTAGGTAGTTGGAGTAATGGGGAGGAACTCAACATGGACTTCGATGCTTGAAAAGACTTCTCTTGTTCTCCCCCCCCCCCACAAAAGGTACATCTTTCTTGATCAATTCGGTTAATGGGGAAGCAATTGAACTAAAACCCTTCATAAAACGCCGGTAAAAGCTTGCCAACCCATGAAAACTTCTTACCTCGGTTGCATTGGATGGGGTCGGCCAAGTCTTGATTGACTCCACCTTTTCTTCATCAACCTCTATACCACTTGCACTAACCACAAAGCCCAAGAACACTACCTTTTCAACACAAAAAGAACACTTCTTGAGATTCGCAAATAACCTTTCTCGTAGCAAAACATCAAACACTTGTTTCAAATGGCCTACATGCTCTTCAATTGTCTTGCTATACACAAGTATGTCATCAAAGTACACAACCACAAACTTGTTGATGAAGGGTTTTAGAACATGATTCATCAACCTCATGAAAGTGCTTGGAGCATTAGTCAAACCAAACGGCATCACAAGCCATTCATACAACCCAAATTTTGTTTTGAAAGCCGTCTTCCATTCATCACCCGGTTTCATTCGAATTTGATGGTACCCACTCCTAAGATCAACCTTTGAGAACACACTTGCTCCACAAAGCTCATCCAATATGTCATCAAGTCTAGGAATTGGATGCCTATACTTGATTGAAATCTTGTTCACGGCTCTACAGTCAATGCACATTCTCCAAGTACCATCCTTTTTGAGAACAAGGATAACCGGTACGACACACGAGCTTAGGCTTTCTTTGATCAATCATTTTTCAAGGAGTTCTTCCACTTTCTTTTGTAGCTCCTTGGTCTCTTCCGGATTACACCTATAGGCTGGTCGGTTGGGAATTTATGACCCCGGCACAAAGTCAATTTGGTGCTCAATTCACCTCAAGGGTGGTAGTCCCTTGGGCATCTCATCCGAAAATAGTTCATCATAGTCCTGCAAAAAAGAAGAAACAATACTAGGCAAAATGCTAGTATCTTGGTTAGCATGCAATAAAAGATTGGTGTTGACAAGGCACACTAAAAAGCATTCCTCATCCACACCCTTTAGACAATTGTTTGGTTTGGCTATCATATACATGTTCTTCTTATTTTTAGCCAAGTCACTTCCCTCTTTTGTAACAATGGTGGAACTTTCACCTTCACTCTTCGCTTCTTCCACCCTTATTCTCTCCCGAAGCTCCTTCATAGCCTGATAGTCCTCACTCACTTGGTATGGGGTGAGAGGTGCAAGTACATATTTCTTACCGTCAATCACAAAAGCATACTTAAGTCCTTCTATAGTGCACAACATCTCTATAAAATTGCCAAGGCCTCTCCAATAATACATGACAAGCCAACATGGGTACCACATCACAAATCAACTCCTTATTGTACTTGCCCACACTAAATCGAATACTTGCTTGTTTAAGGACCTTCATCTCTCCACTCTCATTGAGCCATTGTAGCTTGTACGAGTTGGAATGCCTTCTTGTTGGAATTTGCATACGCTCCACCAAAGAACTACTCACCACATTAGTGCAACTCCCACTATCAATAACCAAAGAACACACCTTATCTTGGATCTTGCACCTAGCATGAAATAGATTCTCCCTTTGGTCAAGTTATTCTTTGGCAAGGGCTTCCATAATTCTTCTCACAACACATGAAAGGTTGGTATTTACCTTCAACTCTTCATTATCATCAAGTAGGGGTTGCCCCCTTTCCATGAAGCAAGAAAAATTTACCCTCTCATCCAACCTTTCTTCCTCATCCCCCAAAGCTACTCTCTCCCCTTCACCTTTATCCCCTCTCCCTCACTTCTTTTATTATGCTCATCTTCCTCATCGGTTTTATACCCATCACGAAAAGCAATAATTGTCCTTCTATTAGGACACTCACTAGCAATATGTCCCCTCCCTTGACATCAAAAGTATTGGATGGTAGTGGGTCGAGGAAAGTTGGGTTTTTCAAAGTTACCTCCTTTCGGCTTGTCATTCCCTTTGGCTTTGTAATCAACCTTGACTTGAGTGTCTTGACCACTACCTTTAGTTGATTCTCGAGGAGTTGGGGTCTTCCACTTATCATTGTTTTTACTCCATGAGGAAGTTGGAAAACTCTTGGCCTTGTATGTCTTCTCATCTTTCAAATCCATTTCGATCTTAGAGGCATCATGGAAAGCCGCTTCAAGATTCTCATAGTGTTTAAGTCTCAAAGGCTTCAAGATATCGGCCCTCAAGTTTGCCATGAATCGTATCACCGTGTATTGCATATGCTCCTCAAGCTTGGACTTCATTCTCAAGTTCTCAAATTCATCATAGTATTCTTCAACACTCTTGGTACCTTGCCTAAGCATGTACACCTTCTTGAGAACTTCTTGGTAGTAATCCGGAGTCAAATACCTATACTCCATTAGACCAACCAACTCTTGCCAAGTGGGCAACTCATAGATATGACGACTCTCTCATTCCCTCCTCTTGGATTCCCACCATGTTGAAGCATATCCCTCGAATTGAGTGAGGGAATACTTCGCCTTCAATGATTCCGAGATGTTATTAATAAGGAAAATCTGTTCACTTTATAGTTTCCATTCAAGAAATTCATCCGGGTCACTACTTGCCTTGAACTTTGGAAGTGTAACCTTGATCATGTTCAATCCCCTATCTTGATCATTCCATTCTCCATACCTAGCTCCTCTATTCCCCATCCTATCTCCTCTATTCCCATAGCTTTGACCTCCTATTCCTTGGTCTCACCCTAAGTCTCGAGGTTGGACCCCTTTCCTTTGCCCTTCATAGCCATCTCTACCCTCATGCTCCCAAAACTAATCATTGTTGTGATCTTCATTCATGTCATCATAGAGAGGATTTTGAAATTGGTGGTTTGGGTAGGGTGTTTGTGTGGTGTTTCGTGGAGGTGATATGTAGAAATCATGTAAGGATGCATTTGATGGATTTCAGAGTGGAGTTTGGTATAGAACTTGGTTTGCCACAAAAGGACGGTTCTCTTGTGGAGGGCGATAGGGTTGTGGATGTGGATGTGGTGTTGGTTGCCTTGGGTAGTTTGGAGGGTTATTTGTTTGGAAGGTGGGTTGTTGGAAGTTTTGGGTTCGATTTTGTGGAGGGTAACATAGTTGGTGAGCTTGCCCCAGAGTAATGGTGGTGGATTGCACCGATGCTCACCTTGCCTCCTCATTTTCGACTTGGAGTGCCTTCCCTCTATTCTCATTTTCCACCCGTACCAACCTTTCCTCCATACCTCCTAACTTCCCATTCATTTCTGCCATTTGTTTGGAGAGGTATGTAAGAACCTCCATGAGGTTCTCCGAGCTCTCCCCAATTGGACTTGCACCGTGGTGGGACATGGTACCTACAAAACTCAACAAACAAGTTTAGTAGTAAAAGGCTCACGTCCCTCGTATGTAACTTTCAACTCACCTCCTATGGCGTCGTCTCAAAATTGGTAGTGAACTAGCTCCGCTCAATCAACTCAAGGTCACCTATCCTTTGTGGAGGAGTGGATTCTTGTGACTCTTGAAAGAAGGATGACTTGAAAGACTCTAAACGGACTTGAATCAAGGAATTAATCACCGAAACAAGACAAGAAAAGAAGAAGGAAGAAGCACGAAAGAATTCAGACTCAAGAATTAAGTAACAAAAGTAGGAGAAACTACTTGTTGTTGCTTAATTTGGAGAATCAAAGAGATGATTTGATGTTTAAAAACTAGTTAACAAGTAATTAAAGATGTTAATTAGTTGTTAAATAGTTGAGAAATCTAAGAAAAATGAGTGTAGAAGAAGAAGTTTGAAGTTCCAACACTTGGAAAATATTTGTGGTCTTTAAAGTTCCAACACTTAGAAAAATTTTGGGGTCCCAAAATTTGAGATCCCTAAAAAAAGACTAAGTATGGAAACCTGCAGAAACAGCCCTCTGAAATTGGTCTCACGCGCCTGGGTGAGACTGGGCATGCCTTGCTGCGTTGGCAGCTGGCTGTTGCGGTTGACTACTGCTGACGTGGCCGTTGACCACTGACGTGGCTGCTGACGTGGCAGGTCCACATGGATTATTTTTATTTTTTTTAAATTCCACTTGTGGACCCAACAAACATCTTTGACCACTTTGAGTTGGAAAAGTTGGATCAAATGTACCTTTTGGCTTCTTCTTCTTCAAGATATTCTTGATGAATATCAAAAACACCTAGAACACCAAGAACACACACTAAACATCAACACTTTCAAATGAGCTCGGAATTGGCTCAAATTTTAGAATTAGCTTTCCCTTAACTTAGGGAACAAACCCCAATGGTTTTTAAGCTCCAATCCCCCTCAATCAATAGACCCACTTTCAAAGTTTGTAAAGCTTCAAAAGCTCAAAATACTTTAACGGCAACTCCACTTCTACAACTCCAAATCGCACGAAATTTGAAATCTAGACTCAAAAAAACACTAGGGAACAAGAATCTAGTGTCAAAAACAAGAAATCAAACAAGAAAAAAAATTGGTTTTTTTTTGGGGGATTTTTGGTTTTTTTTTTTTGGATTTTGAAGATATCAAATTCCCAAGACTTAGATTTGTGGAAACAAACCTAAACTGAGCTCTGATACCAAATGATAACGGAAATTAAGCAAACAAGAAAGAAGGAGGAAAAGATATGAGAATTAATAACTAGGAATTGAAATTATGGGCAACAAGGGGCTAAAACCCTCACCTCCCAAATGATTCCAACAACTAGAAACTAATTCAACTCAACTAATCAAGGAAATCCAAATGAAATCCACAAGTGAGAGACCTTTGATTAATTAAGCAAAGAAGTTAAACTAACAATCAAGAGAGTCACCTTAATCACTCACTAATTCCTTAAGGGAATTACACTAAGTCTTACACTAGCAACTACAAGTTTTAGAGTATCAATCTTCAATATGCAAAAACTAGTCCTCCAAAATGAAGAAAAGTTACTACTTATACTAGGGAATAAGAAGACACTAGCTATTATAGTTTTGCCCTTAATGAAGTAAGGGCCTTGTTTGGTTGCAATCTTTTGGGAATTCTTGAATTCCTCCTTCCACCTCACTTTAATGGACCATCCACACATTGTATTCTTTCCTTTGGGATTATTCAAGCTTCTCCAATGCTTCCCTTTTCATGAACATTGCTTGAAGGTCTTGGAGCTCTTCAGCTTGACTACGTGTGAAAGGCCTTGAAGGATAAGTGTCATCCAAGATAGTACCATGGTATAAATGAAATGACCCTTAAACACAACTAGACTACCTTCCCAAATAGGACTGGCTCATCTAGAAACTAAAACTTTACTACTCGGGTTCTAAAATAGACTTAGGCATAACAGAAATATAGCCGGTCCATGCCTAGAATGATATCAAAATCCACCATGTCTAACTTAACTAGGTGTAACACCCCAAAAGTTCTAAGCTAAGAGACAGACCAGAAAATCCTTAGTGTCAAGTTGTCAAGTAACAGACAGGAACCACGGACGGGTTCCACAAACCATGAAAAGGACCATGGGCCATGGATGCCAACTGTGGAACCTGTCCTGCAGACTTTCCTTCTGTTTGAAAACCACGGTATAGATCCACAAACCATGGTACCCCTCGTGGAAATTAGACTGAGGGCCAATAGTTTTCCATAATAACCATGAGAGGTTTCCGTGGGCCATGGAATATTCCACGAGCCATGGACCTAGCCCGTAGAAATCAGAACCACAGTTGGTCAATCTACCCAGTAACCATGATGACCAACCATGAGTCATGGTTCATTCTATGAGCCGTGGTTTGTGCTCATGGAAGCCTGGGCCGAGATTTTTAACAGTTTTTCACACTTATTTCCCAAGGGTATTTTTTTAATTTCCCACTTCTTCAACTCCTATATTAAGTCATTTTAGGCCAAATTAAAGGGTTTTTATTCCCACTTAGTCAAGTACTCCCTCATTCTCCCAGTCAAGTTCCTAAGAAAGAAAAGAAATTTAATTCTCTCAAGCTCCAAGGCCTAGGGTTCTTCTCCAAGTTTCCATCTTCAAGTTCTAAGTTAAGAAAGCATCAAGTTCATGTATGTGGGCTTTCAATAAGGAATTCCTTTCACCCTTATGCCCAAAACTCCAAGTTTTATTTTGAAATCATGAAATTCTCAAGTTAGGGTTCTTACCTAAGTACATGATTTTTCTATAAATTCATTTTCTCATGTTATCAGATGATTTCTAATCCTAGTTACATGATTTTGCATGGTTTTATTACAAGTATTTATTTATCTTATGATTTGAAGGACAATCCTAGCCTAATTTTACATGTAAGGTTTATTTTAAGAAAATTTGCATGTTTTGATAATATGATTTCATGTATTCAAGAAGTTGCATGCCTAGTTCTTCAAGTTTATGAATTTTTATAAGATTATGTTTTTGAACTAGTGCCATGCAAACTTTTAAGATATGTTCTTCTATGAATAATATGACATCCTGACATGCCATCAATGCTTATGAACAATTTGTTTAAAGCAAGGTTTGTGAGTATATGACATCCAGGTTTGCCATTATGACTATGAATATACTTTGACATCTAGATATGTCACATTTTATGGGAGAACTATGATATGTTTTAGGAGTAGTATTTATCATTAAATGATGAGGGTTCTAGATTACCCATGTCCAGAACTAAGTTGTCACCGTAGGTTTTGCCCCTTTTCAGGAGCATTTCAGGATCCTTATGTTTAAGGTTCTAACTTTGGCTGGTTAGGACAACCTTTTTTAGTGTGGGTGTATAACACTGGACTCTATGGTTTTCAATATGGTTTATGTCGGTTATAAGAAACTCCCGCAAGAAAGATTTTAAGTTAATAAGTTACATGATATTCAAGTTTCAAGTTTGACTCATTGCTTATTACTCATGCTCATACGATGATTTTTACTTGAGTCCTTATACTATAATATCTCCTACTAATGCATGAATTCAGTTTTATATTTGTTTTCCAACTATGTTCTAACCATGATATTGCATAATCTCGCATACTCAGTACATACTATAGTAATGATGCATACTCTTTGTGCTGCATCCTATCATGATGCAGATTCAGGGGCTCATTCCTAGACTCATGACTAAAGACTGCAGGATTTCTAGTCATAGTTAGTGAGTTCTCATTCTTAGAGGACTAGTTATGAGTTTAGCAATATTTATGATTTCCTTTAAGTACTTAGAGTTAGCTGGAGTCTTTTCAGATGTTGTTAGATAGTCAATGTTTTATGTTTTAGATTGTTGGTCCTAGACTTATATTGCTATCATATATGAAGTTGCCCATTTCTTCTCTTACATCTTCTGCTATATTTATGTGTTTGGTTAATGTTTAAGTCATGCTAAGGCCAAGGGTTAGCTTGGGATCACTTGTGGTCTCAAGTCCCATGTTGCATCTCGGGGGTAGTCTTGGGGCATGACACTAGGTCAGTTGTGATTTCCTTATAATGTTATGAGATGGTGCAATTTCTATACAGTCTCTTAGCCACTACAGACTCACCAACATGAGTAGTAACGCTGAAAGGTTCTAAAAGTTGCTTGGGATTGAATCCAAACTTAATAGATATTTATGGAGTCACAAAAGACAAAGTTGAACCAGGATTAAGTAGGGCATAAAAATCAATGGAGAATACATTTAAAATGCCAGTGACAATATCAGGAAAGCTCTCCTGATCTTGGCAACTAGACATGGCATACAGACGGTTCTGACCCCCTCTTGTTCCTAATGTGGTACCTTTCTGGGCAACCCTGCCTGCTGGAGCTACGAATAAAGTGGACGGGGCTTTGTTTCCCCATTACCTTGCCTAATGGATAGAAAATCTCTCAAAAAATTCCTAACTGGCCCTACTTGTATCATCCACTTGTGCCATTATGATACTCCCTCGGATGGGATCCACCATAATTGCTATAAGATGGGTATAGAGTAGTCCCTGAGCCACACTACCCTGAGTCAGATGAGCTCTGAAATTCTGACTACCCTGAAACTTCTGATCATTCATGTTCTTAGGTGCAGGTGCACTAGCTGCTGATGGTGCAAGTTTTCCATCACATGTGGGAGCACTTGCATTTCGCAAGTAAGCACTTGCATTTCACATGTGCAAACCAGTGCTACTAACTCAGGCAAGTTCAACCTTTTGCCCAATGGGTACTCAGACTTCCCCTAGCTCTAAACACCCAACAAAGCAACTATTAAAGAAGATAAAGAAGCTAGAAACAAAGAAATAACAAAAGCGACTAATCTAACAAGATTTAAAACAAAACAAACCCGGTGAGGGTAAAATATCCAAAACAAGCCCGACAAAGGCATAATACAATATCCATATACAAAGAAAATAAGTCCGTCAAGGGTACAATATCCAAAATAAGCCCGACAAGGGCACACAATAGTACAAATATCCATAATAAACATAAACATCACCCCAAATGCCACCACCCCAACTAAAATCTAAAGTAGTGTCCTCAATTCATAATATAAAAATGAAACTATGGAAATAGTGTGCGGGGCTTCCTGGATTCTGCATCATACTAGCAACTCTGGGATAGGCTGAACATATCTAAATAGAGGACTATGTCTCATCATCGTCACTATCACTCTCATCCTCATATAGGAAAGAGTACTCGTCACTGTTATCCTCATTAGAAATTAGAATCTTCTTGCTTGGCTTCCCCCACTTGAAAATGGCTTTAATACACCTCCACATCTTGACCATGAACTTGCCTCTCTTTTTATTCTTTTCCTTCTCAACTTTGAAGTCTTGATTAAGAATGGCATGGGCCTTGGCAGACTCAACATAAGCTTACTCGAGCAACGCTATCGATTCGACCACTTTGTTAATAGATTCAGCCTGCTGCTTCTGGGTATCCAGGTATGCATCTCAGCTTTAGTGAAGGTGTTGGTTGAAGGTGCTGGCTGTAAAGAGCTACTGGGAATCTATGCCACTATGTCCCGAATGGAGTACAGTTGAGAATCAATCGAACTAAAAGGTCCCTCAGCCTATGTGTCCTGAGAGGAGGGATCCTGTCCCATAATAACATCAATCTTCCTCTTCTTGCTTTTCAGTACACCCCATTCCCTTCACTTTCAATAGATAAAATAGTCTATCATGTTCTATCCAATGATCCCTCAGATGCTCGACAACACCTGCCGACATAACTCATTAATCAAGGAGGGAAATATCAAGGTCAAGCTGTCCTAAAGCAAATACTCCTTCAACTCTTGGACTATGTAATGACTGACATACACGAGAATGTCATCAAGAATTCAAGCTACCATCTTTTCTTGAAGAGGAGGAACACCAGACTTATGCTCGCTGGGTGACACACAGCTATAAATAATATCCAACCACATTTTAGCCTCAGTTGTGAAGTCACTCGATAAGATCCCCTTTAGCATTCTTGCCCAACTCAGTGTTGCTCCTAGAGGGCATAACTTAGACACCATCTAAGCGCCTGAACATGGATCCTTCTCGTGCATCAGCTGAAGTTGATGATTAGGCAGCCCATAGAATGCATTGATCTGCTCTGGACCAAATTGAACAACCTTACCCCTTATAGTGAGTTATGGGTTGTTGAAGTCTGTATGCTTTAGGTTTGCATAGAACACCCTCACCCATTCCTCATTTTCTTCACAAGGGTTCAGTATGAAACATATCTAACCCATGGTCACTAGACGACCATAGAAATCTGAAAGATGCACCTCAAAGTTCTTCTCAACTATTTCCCTTTTCAGTGTTATCTTTTTGTCGAGAAGATTATTATAGTAGTATCGGCGCTGACAGTCAAGAGACATGAATCTCTAAGTATCATAATACATTTCCAAAGCTTCCTCTTCAATTTCATCACCCAAAGGTTCATTTTCAACAAGGTTGTGCTCTATTTTTGTGGTTTGAAGTACCTAAAATTTTAGAACCAAGTTAGGAAAAGCATGTAATAATGTTAAGAACTTTAAATCATTGCAAATGAGCCAAAGAAACAAGTTAAAAAGTCCCTAGAAATATCAGTTTCAAAGCTACTATTTTTAGCATTACTGCATAGTAGCTGCACTTCCAAAACTATTCATCGTAGGTGCGGGCTCGCCATGGCGATAAAGTCTTTGCACCTGTGGCTTGCACTGTTCTAAATCTTCTGCTGCTGTGGACAATTGAGCACAGGTGCAGCGTCGCCCCTACATCAATATGCCCATACCTATGGCATTATCATCTACAGTTAACACAGACCAGAACATGCAATTTCATCTAGGAAACTAGGTTTTCATAAGAAGAACAAGTACTCTTACTTCCTGACTCTAACAGATTACAAGCGCACATGCATTAACGCTCATTAATTTCCAATTATTTGATCCAATTGTAAATAATTTCCATTTTCAATGAAATTTGAGACCCACAAAATACAGAAAGAATGTACCTTTCAAAGGCAGACAAAATTCTTAAAGAGATACAACACATACCTTTAAGATTTACAATAAGAAAAGGCTGAAATTCCTTGTTGATTCCTTCAGAACAAGCAACCCCTTTGCTTGGAATTCCTTATCTTAGTGGGGTGTTCTTTGATTTGCTTTGTGATGTACAGTGTGTGAAAGTGAGAGGTACTATTTAAAATAATAGAAGTTCGGGAGTTAAGGGTATGTGAACAGTTGAGAAAAATAGTGAAAGTAAGGGGTTTGAATATTTACGTTCCTTCACTGGAAAAAGAAATTAGCAGGGGCACTTGCGATTATATTGATGTAGGTGCAACACTACCCCTGCGTTGAACTCACTGCCCCTGCAACCTTTGTTGGATCCAACTGCTTGTGCAGCTGTAGTGTATGGCCTCTCTTACACTTTCCCACCTGTGGATCAGGTAGCGCACCTGCACCACCGCTCCTGCATTGGATCTTTCATAGGTGTGGCTCCCCTGTAGCTTTTTGACAAATTTCCAGTAGCTCCTTGTTTAAGCTGTGATGACACCTGCGTGCTACAGGTTCAGAACTGCATTTCACAGGTGCTTTAGCATGCTATTCCAATAGCATTTTGGTCCTTGATTCAATTTTTGTGAGGCTCCAACTTCTGAACCTGCCTAAATCAGCTCAAAAAGACTTGAGACCTTATGGATTAGTCAAAAATAATGTACTAAGTTATTTTAACAAAAAGAAAAATTGTAAAACTTCAGGATTTTGAAACAATGGGTTGCCTCCCATCAAGTGCTTGATTTAATATTGCGGCATGATGCAAGTTACCTCACTATTTAGATTTCTATTTGGAGGATTTGAACCTTTCACCCAATTTTTAATCAAAATTCTGGTGATAGCTATGGGGTGAAGGTAAGAACATAAGAAGGTTATTTCCTTGGTGTTGCATTTTGCATTTTTTTGCCTTCAAGTGGGGAATGTCATTTTTCTTCTATGAACGACAAACTTCAAAACAAACACTCCTCGATCCTTCATCTTTCCAACATTCCCCATAGACCTGAGTACTTCAATTTTTTTCCATTCAACCAGGCAAAATGTTGACAATTGGGTAGAATGGGATCTAGGTATTTCCATTTGCAAGGTTTCCCCATTCATGACATCCTCATACCCGAATGCACCAGAGTCCATACAAATGATGTGTCAAACTTCAGATTACAACTCTAGTGTCATTCGTTCACTCTTGACATCTTGTTCTGCCTTTGGAATGGTTGGTTGATAACTCCCCCCTTGTTCATGAATCTCAAGTGTGTCCCCTTCATCATTAAAATCAAGTTTTTCTTTTTGATGAGATTCAATCAATGCTAGCCACAATTTTCATTTGCTCCCACATGCCTCTCAACATCTTCTTAACATCTTCTCTTTGAGAACTAGAGATTTCTCCTTCATGAGGAGCTACTTCTTCTTGAGGAGTAGGTACATCCACCATGGGGTGTATGGTCAGATTTTCATCCATGGAACATCCTTCTTTATGTTGGGATTGCCACGATTCTGAAGCCTTTATTGTGTCTTGATTTATACACTTTAAACCCTCCACTATTTCATCTGACTTGTCCAAGAGAATTTGTAGCATAGCATATATACTTTCTTAGTGGGCATTTTCTCTTCACGTGCCAAGCCATGACTTATATCAAGATCACAGGCACCACTAGCACCATTGTTAGCATAAATAGGGACGGGGGACAATAATTAGGGAAATTACTCCAATGTCCATCTCGGCCACCATATAAATAGCAATAATACCCATCATAGGATCATGAAGGAGAATACCTCCCTCTCCTAGGGCCAATTCTACAATTTCTCCAATAGTAGGGTCCTCCACAATAATAACATGGATCATTATAATATGGGTTGTAACCACCAAAACTATTTGCATTCCACGATGCAATATGATCAACTTTAAAACTAACTAGAACAAAGAGAACAAATATTTACAAATTTGAACTAGAGCAAGTAAGCTCAAATTCCAAACTAACTCAATATGCAAAATTGTTCCCTTGCAACGTTGCCATTTTTTATGATGTTCAAAACAACTCTCCTAAAGGAGGTGGTAATGATCATCAAGCAAAACAATAAGTACCCAATAGGATGTTGGGGTCGAATCCACAGAGATTGGTATGATGATTCACCACTAATTGTCAAGGTCGATTCACGAGAGTAAGCAAATTATTCAAACAAGTTAATAAATGTAGGGGAAATGGTTTGGGACTGAAGATTCAAATTGTAACAAGAGAACAATGTAAATATGATTGATTTACTCAAGATTGGAAAGCTAGGGGTGTTCTTCCTATGGGGTCATGAAATGGGATATGGCTTGATTATTCAAGCAAACTCTCAATTACTAGTGTCGGTAGCCTTGGTTCAAGCTATACTTAGTAGTTTTTAAACCCACTAAGCATGTATACTATGGTTTTTTTCAATCCCCATAGTTGAACAACAAACCAACCAATTTAGCTTAGGTGAGTCAAGCTATTGCTAGTATTGACTCTTAGATGGGAATTTCCTAAATCAAGATATTTCTAGCTTCAATTTATGATGAAAATCCCAAACCCCCACTATTGAACTCTTACCCAATTAATGAACTTCTTCTTCAAGCAAGCACACAATTAGTAAGATAAATTAATGTTTGCAACCATTAATTTTATAATTAAATCATGAAGAATTCAATAGACCCACACATAATAATCAATTATAAATCCAAATAATCACCACCCATTCCCAAATTCAAATACTCATCATACACACACTCCAAAAATTGAGTTTAGTTACTTATAGAGAAGGAATAAGAGAAGATACCAATTGGGTTTTCCAAAATTTCATTCATTTTTCAATAGCCAAATTCAAATTCTAAGCTCAATGTTAACAATGGTGTTTTCACTCTAGAGAAGAAGGAAATTGTACTCTAAAGTGTACTCTTCTCCATTTTAGTTCCTTTTGTTCCAAGGTCATGCCTCACATCCAATAACCTGAAATATCATCAAAACACGCCATAAGTAGTTTCATATCACCAATAGAATATGCAAAAACATAAGAAAAGACACCTAATAAGTGGTAAATTCACCAATTATCAATGGTCTAGATGACCTCCTCTGAAAAATGACTTTCTACTATTTCACTGCCTCTGCTAATTAGGCTCATAGCCTGCTCACTTAGCCCTCTTACTCTTGTGTTCCTTCCTGTCTTTTTGTTTATCCTCCTCAAACTGCTAAGCATACACCATAAGTTTATAGATGTCCATATCATTGATCAAAAGTGCAATCCTACACTCTTCTTCACATGCTTACCAGCTTCGAACACAAATTTTCTCATTCTTGCCCTCATGTCAAGCACCATCTTGGGAGCATACTCGGACAATTGAGTAAACTTGATGCCATACTCCTTCACTTCTTTTTCTTTCTTCCTTCCATTCATTAATGATTCTGAGCAATTCACAAGATAATCATTAGGTGCTATCCGCATTTAAGCTCAGTTCCTCATTCAATCATTAATGCACACACCCCCAAACTTAAGCTTTTGCCTACTGATGTGTCATTGTTTTGCGGCACTTTTGATGCTTAAATCATGGAATTGGAGTATATTCTTTAGCAATTTTTAATAGTTTTGATGTGTTTTTGAGTGTTATGCTGGAAAATGAGGTTTGAAGGCTAAGTCCAAAGAAAAGACTGTAAAATAGGTTGTAACTGACTTCCACGACTCATAGAGTGAGTCGTGGAAGTCAGTCATAGAATGAATGTTGTAGAAGTGTCTAGAAGTGGAGTTTAATGAGAGTTTGTCATAAGTCGTGGACATATCTATGAGTCATGCTGCCTACTCATAGAACCTGATCAGATGAGGAGAGCAAAAGCCCAAGATCCATGAGAGGTTTCCATGAGTCATGGACCTATCTATGAATCATATTGTATGTTCATAGAAATTGATCTAAGGATGAGTAAAAAATCCAAGATCCATGAGGCCAGTCCATGAGTCGTGAAGCAATCCTTGAATCTTGGATGGCACTCATGGAAGTTTCCAAATCCAGTCTTCCTTATTTGTTTAAGATAGGATTTGTGATGACTATAAATACCTTTCCTAGGTTTTCTTTTATGTTTAATACTCGATATTTTGTAGGAAACATATTTGTAAACACTTGGTATTGATTTGTTCTTGGTTTTGAGAGATTAAATGGTTCATTAATTCTTGATTCTTGATTATTCTTCAATTATTCAAGTATTCGGATTTCTTTACTTCTTCTTATAAGTATATGATCTTGAATGCTTCAACAACTTATGATTGTTTGCTTATGAACATGAGTAGCTAAATCCACAACTAGGGTTGTGGGAACCATGACGGATTAACAAAGTAGGCAAAGTACTAAGCAATTCTAGGATGGTGTTTATGCATGTATTGTTCTTCCCTTTGCTTCAATTGCTTTTTAACAGTTGCAAATGTTAGAACTCGCCTTATTCTTACTTTCCAGACCAAGGAGGTAATGAATGGGAAAAGGGTTGGTTATAATAGAGATTTGATGCTATTAACCCTTATCTAATAGCTTGACCTTGTCTAGGAATAGCTAATCTAGGATCAAAGGTACGGGTTAGTAAAGTATACACCCTTAGACATACCAAGTTACTTGGTGAAATTCATCTATCTAGGGGACTAACCATTTAGGTGTTCTAACTTACCAATCTTGCATGCTAAGCACTAGAAAAGATTGCTAGTACAACGCCTACAACATTATGAACTCATGGGGAACACAGTCCTAGTCCATCTTCTCTCTGAATCACAAAAATATTGAAACTTGTTGATTAATTACTACTTAATAAGTTACAAACATTAACTGTTACTTAAAAAACCCCTTTAGGGAAATAAGATGGCTAAGAGCGCAAATACACACAGTTGAACGAGATCCTACCATATTCCCTGTGGGGTCGACCCTAACATTGGTTAGGTTCTTTATTTGAACAATGATTGCTTTATGCTTCTTTTGGAGGTGTAATTTGGGCGTATCAAATTTTGGCACCATTGCCAAGGAATACATTTTAGGATTAAGAGAGATTGTGTTTATTTCACTATTAGTCCTTATTTAGTGATTTTACTTTTTTTTTGTTTTTGTTTTTGTTCCACAGGTTGTACACTTGTGCATGCCTAGTATAAGAAGTCAAAGCAATCCCCTGATTCCATTTGATCCCAAACTCCCACGAACTCTGAGAAACATGGTTAAGGAGGGAGTTTAAAAGACACCTGAACAGGCCACAACACGAATGTTGGCCAAAGAATAGCAAAGGCAAAAGGCAGCAGAAGATTCTCAAATTGCACAAGATATGCAAATTGCAGATGCACTTGCCCAATAGAATGCTCAGCCTGAGCAAGCACGACAAGCTAGACAAGAAGCTGCTCATCAAGCCACACTAAATGCTCAAATTGCAAGAAATGAGGCAGCCCAATGCAATGTACCTCAAGATCCAGTCGCACCAAGGGGGAATAGAGGTCGACATATTCAACAATCCCAACACGTCCCTCATTGTAATCTTGATGAAGATGATTTTGATGATATAGGAACAACAAAGCCCATAGTATTTCCACCACTGCTCGAAGGTACAAAGTTTGACATTACAAGTACCATGATCCAGTTGCTAAACCTGAAAGAACTATTTGTTGCAAAGCCTACTGATGATGCAAATCTACACGTGATGAATTTTGTGGGGATCTGCCTAGCTTATAATCTATCAGGATTGGGGCAAGATGTTATTAGACTGAGGCTACTTCCATTCTCTTTGACTGGAGAAGCAACTCATTGGCGTAACTACCTGATAACTCAACATACACATGGTTGGAACTGAGGAGTCAGTTATGAGAGAGGTTTTTCCCTTCATCAAGGATGTTGCAGCTAAAGCAGGAGTTCTATAATTTCAAGTAGCTACCTAATGAGGCAATATATGAAACATGGTTTAGGTTCAATAAGAAGCTGAAACAGGTACCAAATCACAGAATTCCTATAGATCCTTTGATGGAGATTTTCTATAGAGCACTGAATGAAAACACCAGGGCAGTAGTTTATACAGTCACCGGAGGAGCGTTCATGGAATATACTTACATTGAAGCTTCTGATATGCTTGATAGAGTCACAAAGATGAACATGGCCTAGCACATGAGAGAGGCTAAGAGTTTAGCAAGAACTTATGCAGTTGCGAAATCCATAGACTATCAAGAGTTACAGGAAATTAGATAGGATTTCACAGGGTTAAAACCAACTGTAGATCTGATCACAAAATAAATCCTAAATAACAGAGCAGAGAAGGTGAATGTTGTATGTTCACAAGGTAAAGCATCAAGACAGGATTGGCACGAATTTGATGAAGAAGCTAATTATCTAAATAATCAAGTGGTGGGTTTTCGGGCCAATGGCCAAGGAAATCAATGTTAGAACAGAGATAGAGATGACAACTACAACTGATATGGCTATCGAGATAGGAGTAGAGGTAGAGATAGGTATGGTGACTGGCATAAGAGGGATGGCTACAAGAATGATAGAAGCGGTCTATATGTCCCTCCTAGTAACTATGAAGCAGGATCTAATCAGCTAATTATCAAAGAGATGATTGCAAAGGTGTTACAGAAGGTGGATTTGACAGATGGTAATTTGAAGGAGATACGTGCTGACATTGTAGACATGGATTAGAATGTAAAGTCACATGTCATCGCCATCAAGCAAATTGAGCAGCAGATAAGTCAGATGTCTTCAACTTTGAATCCGCGATAGAAGGGCACACTTCTTAGTAATACAGTCTAAAATCTGAAAAATAATAGTCATTACATAGCGGTAACTAATCAAAGTGGGAAATAGATTTTTGATCCTCCTATTCCCATAGTTGTTGATGAGCCAACTGAGCCTGAAAAAGATGATGCAAAAATTATGGTCAATTCAGAGGAAAAAGATGGTAATGAAAGTCTAATTGAGAAGAAGTCCAAACCCATCAAGGAGAAGAATGAAGAGATTCCACAGGTCTTGAAGCACATACCATTACCTCCTCCACCTCACCCATAGAGATTGATCAAAGAGGCTGAAAAAGGTAAATATCACAAGTCCATCTCCATGCTGATACAACTTTTAGTGAATATTCCTTTAGTCGAAGCATTAGAGCAGATGTATGGGTATGCAATGTTCATGAAGGATCTAGTGACAAAGAAGAAAACTATAAGTTTTAAGCCTGCTGATAATTTGCACCACTGTAGTGCAATAGCTACCCATTTTCTGGTGCAGAAAAAGAAAGATCTTGGAGCTTTTACTATCCCTTGCACGATTGGAGCTTTCTATTTTGTGAAAGCATTGTGTGATCTGGGTGCTAGTATTAATTTGATGCCACTAGCAGTGTTCAAAAAGTTGGGCTTGGGAGCCCCCAAACTAACTATAATGCGGCTTTTTATGGAATATCGTACAGTGAAAAGACCAATGAGGATTCTCTATGATGTACTTGTGAAAGTTGACACTTTCATCTTTCTTGCAGACTTTGTGATTCTTAACTATGAGGTAGATTTTAAGGTTCCCATCATCTTGGGATGCCCATTCCTTGCCACTGGATGCGTTTTGGTTGACTTGGAGACTGGGCAGATGAAATTCAGACCTAACGATGAGGTGGTTACTTTCAATGTTTGCCAATCTATGAAACATCATGATGACATGCGTATAGTATCGGTTATAGATGTGGTTGATGAGGAGCAGCTAGTAGTTTGTTGAAGAGAGACTTGGTGTTGAAGAACTTGCAGTTGTTATTATTAATTTTGACGGAGAGGATATTGATGAGTATGATGATATGGTAGAAGCACTTGTTAGTATGGGGTCTTACACTTATGCTTCGAAGAAGCTTGATTTGGACTTGAAGAATCGTCAGACCCCACCAGCCAGACCATCTATTGAAGAGCCTCTAGTCTTGGAGCTCAAAGCACTTCCTGCTCACCTCTAATATGTGTTCTTAGTAGCTAATGACACCTTGACAATTATTATTGTAGAGACCTAAATGAAGGGCAGGTTGAATCCCTGGTTCTATTCTGAGAAAGTTCAAGAGGGCCATTGGTTGGTCCATTGCTGACATTATTGGGATTCTGCCTGGAATTTGCACGCATAAAATTTTGCTTGAGCAAGATTACATTCTGAGTATTGAGAACCAGCGTAGGTTGATTCAGCCTATGCAAGAGGTTGTCAAGAAGGAATTATCAAGTGGTTGGATGCAGGCGTGGTTTACCCTATTACAGACAGCAAGTGGGTGAGCCCGGTTTAATGTGTACCTAAAAAGGGTGGAATCGATGTGGTTCCTAATGCTAAGATTGAGTTGATTCTGATGAGGCCAGTCATAGATTGGTGTGTATGCCGTGACTATAGAAAGCTAAATGCTTAGACGGAGAAAGACCATTTTTCGATGCCGTTCATGGATTATATGTTAGACCATCTTGCTGGTAGAGGATGGTATTGTTTTCTTGATGGTTATTCAGGATACAATCAGATCTTGATTGCTCCTGAAGACCAAAATAAGACCACTTTCACCTGTTCGTATGGGACGTTTGCTTTTAAGAGGATGCCATATTGGTTATGCAATGCGCCGGTGACATTCCAATGATGTATGATGTCAGTTTTCTCAGATATGGTGGAGGTACACTATTGAGGTGTTCATGGATGGTTTTTTCTGTGGTTGGTGACTCTTTCGATGATTGTTTGGATCATTTGAGTTGTGTGCTGAAAAGATATGAAAAGTGCAACCTAGTGCTGAATTGGGAGAAATGTCACTTTATGGTCAAAGAGGGCATAGTGCTTAGCCACCGGATTTCCAAGAATGGTATTGAGGTCGACAAAGCAAAGATAGAGGTGATTGAAAAATTGCCCCCTCCAGTTTCTATGAAGGGTATCTGAAGCTTCTTGGGACATGTTAGTTTCTATCTCAGGTTCATAAAGGACTTCTCTAAAATTTCACATCCCCTGTGCAAATTATTAGAGATGGAAGTGAAGTTTGTTTTTGATGATGCATGTATGAAGGGATTTGAATGCCACAAGCAAAAGTTGATCTCCACGCCCATTATTGTTTCACCTGATTGGTCTCAGTCTTTTGAGGTTATGTGTGATTCTAGTGAAGGAGCAGTCCTAGGACAAAGACGTAAAAATATTCTTCATCCCATCTACTATGCTAGCAAAGCACTAAATCTTGCTCAAAAGAACTATATTGTGACAGAACAAGAGCTGCTTGTTGTGGTCTTTGCATTCAAGAAGTTCAGATCTTATTTGCTTGGCGCTAAGGTGATTATGCACACTGACCATGAAACTCTTACGTACCTCATGGAGAAATAATATGTTAAGCCTAGACTAATTAGATAGGTGTTGCTTCTACAAGAATTTGACTTTGAGGTCAAGGACCGAAAGGGTACAAATAATTAGGTAGCAGATCACTTGTCAAGATGAGAGAAAGAAGTGATGCTGAAGCTTAATGATGTGTAAGAGATTGATGATTGGTTTCCAGATGAACAAGTGTTAGCCGCCTCCCAAGATTTGGTTCCATGGTTTGTAGACTTTGCCAACTATTTGGCAAGTGATGTGGTGCCTCCTGATATGTCTATCCTCCATTGAAGAAAGTTCATGTCTGATGTTAAGAAATTCTTTTGGGAGGAACCATTCTTGTTTCGAGTATGTGCTGACACCATTATTCGTAAATGTGTGCCTAAAGCTTAAATGATGGAGATCTTAGAGGCTTGCTATTCATCCCCTGCTGGGGGACATCATAGTGGTATTCGAACAGCTCACAAGATCTTGCAATGTGGCTACTATTGGCCGACCATCCACAAGGACGCCCATGATTTTGCTAAGGCTTGCAGTAGGTGTCAGAAAGAAGGAGGTATATCAAGGAGGAATAAGCTTTCTCTCACTCCCATCCTTGTGGTTGAACTGTTTGATGTATGGGGTATTGACTTCATGGGTCCATTGGTGATGTCGAATGGAATGCGATACATTTGGTGGTTGTTCACTATGTATCTAAATGGGTGGAGGCAGTTGCACTTCCCAGTAATGAAGGCAAGTGTTTCACAGCATTCTTGATAAAGAACATCTTTTCCAGATTCAGTACACCACGGGCGATTATTAGTGATGGAGGCTCTCACTTTTTAATAAGTATTTTTGTGCTTTGCTTAAGAAGTATGGAGTGAAACACAAGGTTGCAACCCCCTATCATCCTCAGACTAGTGGGCAAGTTGAGGTTTCCAACTGCGAGATAAAGTCAATCCTATCGAAGAGTGTGAATGCAAATAGGATGGATTAGTCTAGGAAACTAGATGATGCTTTATGGGAGTACTGAAATGCGTATTAGACACCAATAGGTATGCCACCATATCAGCTTGTGTTTGGGAAAGCATGTCATCTACCTATTGAGCTTAAGCATAAGGTCATGTGGGCATTGAAGAAGTTGAATTTAGACTGGTCTGCAACATTGTTTTAGCAGCTTGGGCAGTTGAATGAGTTAGATGATTTTTTCCTTAATGCCTATTAAAGTTTGGCCTTGTACAAAGAAAAGATGAAGTTATATCATGACCGGAAGATTGAGAAGAGAAATTTCCATCCGGGTAATTTGGTCCTACTATTTAATTCCAAACTTATTACTTTTTCAATATGAAAACGAAAAAAAAATGAAAAATCACTTTGCTTGTTTCCTGGCAAGTTGAAGTCCAAGTGGATTGGAGCATTCAGAGTGGTACAAGTATTCCCACATGGTATCGTAGAACTTGAAAATCATGAGGGCAAGAGGTTCAAAGAAAATGGTCAGCGTATAAAGGCTTATTTGGGAACTGTAGAGGATCTTAAAGTTGTTCAAGATTGGAACCATGGTGAATTCTTAATAACCAAGGAACTTGATGAAGTCTGAGTAGTTAAGTGACCTGCTTCATGTCGTGACGTTAAATCTGGCACTGCATGGGAGGCAACCCATAAGGGAAACTTGATGAAGTCTAAGTAGTCAAGTGACCTGCATCGTACCGCGATGTTAAATCAAGTGCTGCTTGGGAGGCAACCCAAGGCTAATGTTTGTTATGTGTGCAGGGATAAATAGAGGAAAGGTTTTGGAAAAGATATACTCAGAAAAGGGGTAAGTAAGGTTCCATGAGCAAGGTTCAAAAACCGTGGATTAGTCCATGAGTCGTAGACCCTACTCGTGGAACTCAGGTGTATTTGGCCAAGTGCAAAACAAGTTCTATGAACCAGTTCCACGAATCGTAAACCAAACCACGAGTCATGGTTCCAGTTCTTGGAAATCAAGAGAAATTTTGGGTGGAAGGACTTGTTCCATGAACCTATTATACGAGTCATGGTTCACTCCATGATTCGTAAACATGGCTCGTGGAACTCACGTAAGTTTTTTTTAATTTCTGTTAACTCGATTTTGACCCGACCTGACCCGTGACCTCCTTTCATTTAAAACTCCCCAAACTCAAATTTTCCCCCATTTTCAAGCATATACCCGACCCCTACACTCTTCTATTTCCATTCAAACACCAAAACCCCTATAACTCCTCCACCAAATCATAAATTTCCACAAATCACTCTTCTATTCCCCCCCATATGATTTTGTTATTGGTTCTTCACCGAAAGTGCCAAAATTGACTCACCTAAGAAAAATAGTCGCGGGTCAAGTGGGTTTTGCTCTAGTGCAAGTAATTGTTCAAAATTTCTCAGAATCATCTTAAGGTATGCTCAGAACTCTTAATTTGGTTTGTTTCTGGAAGAAAGAACCGGATCTAGGGTTATGTTTTTTTAAAAATTGAGTTTAAAGCCCTTGGGATGATGGTTTTCATGAGCAAATACTTGCACCTAGCCAATTGCTGAGTATAAATATTGAAAGTGACTAAAAGGGTGTGAGAACTTGCTAAAAATATGATGTTACAGTGATCGCGAATGCATTCTACGAGTCGTGATTCCACGGATCATAGAATGCAATCGTAGAACTCAGAACAGAGGACTATTCTCAGGACTGAGTTTCACGAGGGTCATCTACGAGTCGTGGTTTAATCCACGAGTCATAGATTCCACTCATGGAACTCAAACCTACAAGTATTTAAGTTTTTTTAAGACCACGAGGGATTTCCATGAGTCGTGGACTAATCCATGAGCCGTGGAACAGGCTCGTGGATCCCCAAGTTTAGAAAACTATTAATTTTTTTGGGTTTGCTTGACTCTGCTGTACTAATTTTTTGCCCCGCAGGTACCATGCCACCGAAAAACACCTCAAAGCTAGGTAAAGACCGCACAGAAAAAGAGGTTAAAGTAGGGGCTCGTCTTTCCAAATTTAGACTCACAAATGAGCCCAAAGAAGCTGAAAGGAGTGGGTCCAAGGAGGTCTATGAGATCCAGCTGGATTCCAATGTACAGCCTCGGACCACGAGGTGAGAGAGACAAACACAGGCAGTTGAGGAGGTAGCACTACAGCTAGCCCTTCCAGTTGCACCACTGGGAGCGACCACTTCTCCTTAGTATGAAGTGGGAGAGGGGTCATCAGACGAAGGTGATAGCAACCAGGAGAGTAACATTGGGACCTGAACTGGGACCAAAGAAGAAGAGTCTGACAATGCTGAGTTAGCCTCCGATGACAAAAGTTCCACCAGTCTGGCCACTCTGGAAGTCGGAACACAGACACAAAGAGAGGACAAAGCTCAAACACTTGAGGCCCGGGATAATTAAAGATGGTGTGTTTCAGGCATGCGGAGATGGTACATTGAGGGTGCAACTCTATCCGACAGGGGTATGCCCAAAAGGGGAATATTTGGGAAGTCGTGAATTCATACTAACGCTCAGGACTCCATTCCTAACCTTCATGCCACTTTCACTTAGTACCGGTTTGGATGGATAGCTGAGCCTCCAGGCAGCTACTATCCAGAGATCGTACGAGAATTCTATGCTTCTTATGCAGCCATGGGAGATCAGCTACTTCAGCCGAAATAGAGGTATCAAAATTTCCCCCCACTCTCTAGTGCCATAGAGTGACATGCACTGGTTGATATATCCGAGTGCACCATCCAGTGCTTCCTATTCGAACCTGAATATAAACTTCGAGTAGACACCGCTGAGTTTGACCATCAGATGAAAATGGTCAAAGATAAAACTAAGATGAGAGATCTAACTCAAAAGGCTGATTTATTGAGATGGGCTGCCAACTACATAGCTGAAAATGGTGAGGATGCAGAATGGGTTCACAGAGGCGAAATAAGAAAGGCATCCTTAAGCTTTGCTGGTAAGTTTTTGTTGGCTATTGTTCAGTTCCGTCTTTGTCTGACACAGGTGTACAACTCTCTTATACCTGATCGCATACTCCTAGTGGCCAACATCATGGCTGGTTAAGAAATTAATATTCCCTGCTACAGCAAGGAAGACATTCATGAGCAGGAATTCAAAGACAACACCACCATACCCTTCCCTTGTCTGATTCATCGACTATCCTTGGATTTGGCAGTACCGAGGATGCATGATATAACCCATATGATTGAGGTGATTCAGACACAGGATGTCGGGTTGATAAGGGATGCTACTAGCCTGGTTGCACATCGGTGAGCTTATTCCTCCATTTCAGCTGGAGCGGTGAGAGTTGAGGGGCCCTTAGTAGCGAGAGATGCATCGGATATTCCTAATATTGGTGTGAGTTTAGCTTTAGAGGGTTCCACAGCTTCAGCTTCTGCACCTTCAACTTCTAGGACACAATTTGCTATGCCTACTGAGCCTCCAGCCCCAGGCCTTTCTTGTATGGTTACTATCTCTGCTGAGTTTCTATAGAACCTGGTTGAGCATCAGGCTAATATACAAAAGTAGGTTAATGAATTGTTAGATCAGCTAAAACCTTGGGTGAAGGCCACTGTTGTGGCGGTTGAAACTAGAGTGCTGACAGATATAGATAGGGTCGCTCGTGAAATTAATAAGCAAGTTGATGGATTTGAGTGCCGAGTGAATATTCAGTTGCAGGATGTGCATATCCCTAATTTGGGAGGTATATGGTAGGACGAGGCACATCTCCGAAAGCAGATTGGATCGATAGTTACTTGCCTTACACCTGTCATACCCTCCATCATTGTTTCAATCACCGAGTATCTGAGCTGGGTGGTTGATTTGTTTACTGAAGAGGATCATGTGCACTCGGGTGCAAGAGAAAAGAAGGTTCATACTGAGGTCGCTTTTGAGGTTGAGTCTTACCAAAAATGACTGAGAAGAGACACCAATACTGCCATGCAGCGATCCTGAGATGACATGCACATTCGTGAGGAGGCAGAGCTGTAATGCCCATGAACTTCCAAGTCCATACTTAGCTTAGAAAACCAAAGGAAATAAAAAATTTCAACTGTCAGCAGAACCACGAGTCACTTTCATGAGCCGTGGAACAGTCCATGAATCGTGTACTAGACTCGTGGAACACAAATCAAAGGACTGCTCCTCTGAAGTTCATCCCACTACATGAGTCAACGGATCATAGAAGTTTACATGGACCGTAAAACTCGTCCATGGAATCCTCCTAGCAGATGACTCTAAGGAACCACGATTGGGTTTCACGACCCATGGAAGTTTCCATGAGTCATGAGCCCAACTCATGGAACCTGTTCCAGTAGCTAGCTTGGGAGGTAACCCAAGGCTAATGTTTGTTATGTGTGCAGGGATAAATAGAGGAAAGGTTTTGGAAAAGATATACTCAAAAAAAGGGTAAGTAAGGTTCCATGGTCAAGGTTCACAAATCGTGGATTAGTCCATGAGTCGTAGACCCTACTCGTGGAACTCATGTGTATTTGGCCAAGTGCAGAACAGGTTCTACGAACCAGTTCCATGAATCGTAAACCAAACCACGAGTCATGGTTCCGGTTCTTTGAAATAAGGATAAATTTTGGGTGGTAGGACTTGTTCCATGAACCTGTTTTACGAGCTGTGGTTCACTCCATGACTCGTGAACATGGCTCGTGGAACTCACATAAGTTTTTTTTAATTTATGTTAACCCGATTTGGACCCGACCTGACCCGTGACCTCCATTCATTTAAAACTCCCCAAACTCAAATTTTACCCCATTTTCAAGCATATACCCGACCCCTACACTCTTCTACTTCCATTCAAACACCAAAACCCCTACAACTCTTCCACCAAATCATAAATTTCCCCAAATCACTCTTTTATTCCCCCTCATATGATTTTGTTATTTGTTCTTCACCGAAAGTTCCAAAATCGACTCACCTAAGCAAAATAGTTGCGGGTCAAGTGGGTTTTGCTCTAGTGCAAGTAATTGTTCAAAATTTCTCAAAATCATCTTAAGATATGCTCAGAACTCTTAATTTGGTTTGATTCTGGAAGAAAGAACCGGACCTTGGGTTATGTTTTTTTTAAAATTGAGTTTAAAGCCCTTGGGATGATGGTTTTCATGAGCAAATACTTGCACCTAGCCAATTGCTGAGCTTAAATGTTGCAAGTGATACTAGCATGGATGAATGATGATACTAGCATGAATGATACTTATCCTTCAAAAACTTTCACGCATAGTCAAGTTAAAGAGCTCCAAGACCTACGAGTGATGTTCATGAAAAAGGAAGATTTGGAGAAGCTTGAGGAATACCAAAGGAAAACATACAATATGTGGATGGTCCATTAGAGTGAAGTGGAGAAAGGAATTCATGAATTCACAAAAAGAAGGCAACAAACAAGACCTACTTCATTAATGGAAAAATTGTAATAGATAGTGTCTTTTATTTCCAAGTATAAGTAGTAGTCTTCCATCATTTTTGAAGACTAGTTTTGATGTTGAATATTGATACTCTAAATTTGTAGTTGATATCTTAGTGATTAGTGTAATTCCCTTAAGGAATTAGTGAGTGATTAGGGTGAACTCTCCTAATTGTTAGTTAACTTCTTTTGCTTAACTAATCAAAGTGTTCACCCATTTGTGGAATTCCTTTGGTTTTCTTGGTTGATTGAATAGGGTTAATTTCTTAGTTATTGAAATCAATTGAGAGGTGAGGGTATCAAGTCCCTTGTTGCCCATAATTTTAATTTCTAGTTGCTAATCCACATATTTTTTCCTTCTATCCTTCTTGTTTGTTGATTTCCGTTATCATTTTGTATCAAGAGGTTGGTTTAGGTTTGTTCCCACAAATCTAAGTCTTGGGAATTTTATATCTTCAAAAAAAAAAATCATCCCAAAAAAATGAAAATTTTCTTGTTTGATTTCTTATTTTTGACACTAGATTCTTGTTTCCTAGTGTTTTTTGATTATAGATCTCAAATTTCGTGTGATTTGGAGTTGTAGAAGTGAAGTTGCCATTAAAGGGTTTTGAACTTTTGAAGCTTTACAAACTTTGAAAGTGAGTCTATTGATTGAGGAGAAATTGGAGCTTGAAAACTATTGGGGTTTGTTCCCTATGTCAAAGGGAAGCTAACTCTAAAATTTGAGCCAATTCCGAGTTAATTTGAAGGTGTTGGTGTTTAGTGTGTGTTCTTGGTGTTCTAGGTGTTTTTGATATTCTTCAAGAACATCTTGAAAAAGAAGAAGCCAAAAGGTACATTTGATCCAATTTTTCCCAAGTCAAAGTGGTCAAAAATGTTAGTTGGGTCCACAAGTGGAATTTTTAAAAAAAAGTCAAAATTCGAATTTTGAAAAAAAAAATATTAATTATTTTCCATGTGGACCTGCCACGTCAGCAGCCACGTCAACAGTCAACCCCCACTCTCAGCTAAGAGAGTGACTACAACTTCAGAGAGCAAGTGTTTCCAACACTTAGAAATATTTTGAGGTCCCAAATTGGAAGCATTCTGTCCAAGTTTGCAAAAGTTAATTTCAACCCCCCAAACTTATTTCTAAGTGTCAGATTTGGTCCTTCAGAACTTTTTGATCATCAGATTGGGTCCCTCAGAACTTTTCTGATTGTCATATTTGGTCCATCCTTCTTCTACACTCATTTTCCTTCTATTTCTCTACTAATTACCAACTAATTAACATCTTTAGTTACTTGTTAATTAGTTTTTAAACATCAAATCATCTTTTTGATTCTCCAAATTAAGCAACAACAAGTAGTTTCTCCTACTTTTGTTACTTAATTCTTGAGTCCGAATTCTTTCGTGCTTCTTCCTCCTTCTTTTCTTGTCTTATTTCGTTGATAAATTTCTTGATTCAAGTATGTTTAGAGTCTTTCAAGTCATCCTTTATTGTAAGAGTCACAAGAATCCACTCCTCCACAAAGGATAGGTGACCTTGAATTAATTGAGCGGAGCTAGTTCACTATCAATTTTGGGTGACACCGTAGAAGGTGAGTTGAGTGTTCACATAAGGAGTGGCATGAGAATTTTATTACTAACTTGTTTGCTAGTTTTGTAGGTATAAAAGGAGATATAAGGTATCATGTCATCCATAGCTTTGGATACTTGTGATGATGACATAAAAAGCTATGTTTGTAGCAATGGAGGCTACGATTCTAATGTTGAGGCCTATGAAAGCTATGATGGAGCCAATGAGGGCTATGACGGATCGTGTGTTTATGAACATTATGGTGGAGAGAACTACTACTTCGGAGATAAATATGAGATAAATGGAGCTTATAGCTCTTGTGATGATCTTGAAAGGGTAGAGGAACCTTGTGGAGAATATTATAGTGGAGAAGAAGGTTCTGAAAGTTCTCATTCTCCACACCATGAGTATGAAGGCGATGTGCGATACAATGCTTCTTTCCGTATGTCTTATGAATCCTTTGAGGGAAATCTTGATGAAAATGGAGGTTGTGAGGTTGAATGTCTTTCCTCATCTTGTACAACTTCCTATCCTAAAAAAAAGGTATTGATGTATGGTTGGTACCAATTCGAAGACACCGTATGGGCTATAGAAGAGGTATATTTCCTACTTCTCGAAATATGATAATGTGTGATTCTTATCCCAATACCAATGTGTCTTGTGCACGATATAGAAATGGTGTTAGAAGAAGTAGAGACAAGTTGATATCTCAAGATAGGCAAGACCCGGAGAGGCGGAGTCTTGAAACAAAAGTTAATGTTTATCGTGCTACGGGCTTTGATCTTGTACTTGATTATCATAGTGCTTCTAACTTTATAACCCCTCAATTGGTTGAATTGTTTGGGATACCTTTTTGGCTGAAGCAAGACTCCTTTGTTACTCAAAAGGGGTATCATTTTAATAAAAGGGTGCAAGTACCTATTTCACTTGGGAATTATCAAGAAGAGATTTGGTGTGATATAGCCCCTATGGATACTTGTCACATATGTTTGGTAAATCCTTGGTTCCAAAGTCATAAGATTCCACATGCACAAAATTGGTACAAGTATATCATGGATTGCAAAGGGGAACTTCTCTTTCCACCAATATTTCCTAGAGAAGAGAACACATTCACTCCTTATGCACCAAAGTGGAAGCTTAAAGTGAAGGGATCATTTAACTCTTCACAAGGGATACCTCGCACTTGTCCTAACTCTAATGAAATTGAGAGACAAAAGATTGAGAGGAGTAAGGGTGTGATAAGTGACAACTCTAGAGTGGAAAAAGGAGAGGTTGTGTGGAGCGACGTGAGAGGGTTGTCACAACCTTATCCTAACTCATGTAACATTTCTTGTTTCTCTAGTTGTGTTGATACTTGTGCAGGTATTCTTGGAAGTAAACCTATGGTGGAACCTCAAAATGTGGAACATCATAAGGTGGTTGAAACTTCCAAAGGGAGCAATTGTGCTTAAATGTTGATAACCAAGGTGAAGGCAATTTTTCCTATGAGCTACAAGGTAACAAAACTAACTCTTGCACTTTATTAAACTTGGAAGATCATTTTGTGGCTAATAGCCAATTGAGTGTGAGTGATAGTTTATCTTTGTGTGATCTTAATGAGCCTTTACCATGTGGTGAGCTTAGTAGCTCTTTCTTGTGTGTTGCAAATTGTGGTGATCAACTTGCTTGTGATACTTGTCCATTAAACGAGGAATTTTTTGATGTGCTAAATGAACCTCAATTTAATGATGGTGTTGATGTAGTTGATCATGTAAATAGTCATGTAGGTTCCTTGCTTCTAGATAATGATTCCATTACTTGTGTCTCTCAAAGAACTCATGTGATGGAATATGTTGTTAAGGATAATATCTTATTTGATAATGACATGACTATTAAAAGTGTGCATAGTGGTAGCTCTTATAATGTTGCAAGTCTAGCTACTCTTGGAGGCTACAAGTTATTTGGTAATCCACTATGGGATGATGACACCCTTCCCAAGGAAGGAACTTCCTTCTTGAGGGATTGTGGACCTCTTACTTGTGAGGTGAAGCTTGGTCAAGATGACAAGCAAGATGTGGGTGAAGATTGTACTAACTACCCATTTGAAGACATCGGCCTATCACTTTTCAAAAGGAATGATCCTTTGGGTAAAGATAACATAGATTTGTTTGATTATTTGAGAAACCCAACTAGAGATTATCCCTATGAAATTGGTGATAATTGTGACCCTTTATATGACACCCACCTTTGTTTGTTAAATATGAAGATGCATTAGTTCATTCATGCGATGACTCGAATTTTAATCTCTGTTGTCTTAAAGGTGGTGTGGGTCGAATTGGGAATTGCTACTTGAGGAAGAAAGGTGGCCTTTTCTTACAAAGTATCTTGTCTTCATGTTCCAACTTGTGTTGATGTGCTTGATAGAATTCGTGCACCTAATTGTGATCTTGCATTTGAGGGCACCATAGGGAGGATTGGTAATCTTGACACCTTTCTTTACTACCTCTTTGCATATGATGATGTCTATCTTTGTATTGAATTTGTTTCCTATAGAGGTAGCGTTTCTTTGATTGGTCCAATTGTCTTTGTGATCAAGTTATGTGGGTCTTCTATCCTTTTGACCCCGGAGACCCTTTGAGGGTATGTGAACTTGTTGTGGTACCATCATTAGAGTGGTCTTATCTTTGTGATGTGAGGAATAACCAACTCCCTTACACTCCATCTTTGGACTTATTATTCGTGACAATAGGGAATACTTGGTTGCTCCTTGAAAATATGTTCCCTTAATATGATATTATTTGTGCTAATCATTGTGCTAACCCTCATACCATGAGGATTTCTTGGTTATTTGTCCTTCCTCTATTTTTGCAAGGTTTGGATTCAAGGACGAATCCTTTTCAAGAAGGGGAGGATAATACTAGCATGGATGGCATAGATGATACTAGCATGAATGATACTTATCCTTCAAAAACTTTCACGCATAGTCAACTTAAAGAGCTCCAAGACCTACGAGTGATGTTCATGAAAAAGGAAGATTTGGAGAAGCTTGAGGAATACCAAAGGAAAGCATACAATATGTGAATGGTCCATTGGAGTGAAGTGGAGAAAGGAATTCATCAATTCACAAAAAGAAGGCAACCAAACAAGGCCCTTACTACATTAAGGGCAAAATTGTAATAGATAGTGTTTTTTATTTCCAAGTATAAGTAGTAGTCTTCCAGCATTTTTGAAGACTAGTTTTGATGTTGAATATTGATACTCTAAATTTGTAGTTGATATCTTAGTGAATAGTGTAATTCCCTTAAGAAATTAGTGAGTGATTAGGGTGAACTCTCCTAATTGTTGGTTAACTTCTTTTGCTTAATTAATCAAAGTGTCACCCATTTGTGGAATTTATTTGGTTTTCTTGGTTAATTGAGTAGGGTTAAATTCTTAGTTATTCAAATCAATTGGGAGGTGAGGGTATCAAGTCTCTTGTTGCCCATAATTTCAATTTCTAGTTGCTAATCCACATATATTTTCCTTCTTTCCTTCTTGTTTGTTGATTTTTGTTATCAGAAAGTGACTAAAAGGGTGTGAGAACTTGCTAAAAATATGATGTTACAGTGATCACGAATGCATTCTACGAGTCATGGTTCATTCCATGGATCGTAGAATGCAATCGTAGAACTGAGAACAGAGGACTATTCTCAGGACTGAGTTTCACGAGGGTCATCTATGAGTCGTGGTTTAATCCATGAGTCATAGATTCCACTCATGGAACTCAGACCTACAAGCATTTATGTTTTTTAAAGACCACGAGGGATTCCCACGAGTCATGGACTAATCCATGAGTCGTGGAACAGGATCGTGGATCCCCAAGTTTAGAAAAATGTTAATTTTTTTGGGTTTGCTTGACTCTGCTGTACTAATATTTTCCACTGCAGGTACCATGCCACCAAAAAACACCCCAATGATGGATAAAGACCGCATAGAAAAGGAGGTTAAAGTAGGGGCTCATCTTCCCAAATCTAGACTTATAAATGAGCCCAAAAAAGCGGGAAGGAGTGGGTCCAAGGAGGTCTATTAGATCTAGCTGGACCCCAATGTACATCCTCGGACCATGAGGTGAGAGAGAAACATAGGCATTTGAGGAGGCAGCACTAGAGCTAGCCCTTACAGCTGCACCACAGGCAGCAACCACTTCTCCTCAATCTGAAGTGGAAGAGGGGTCATCAGACGAAGGTGATAGCAACCGGGAGAGTAACATTGGGACCAGAACTAGGACTAGAGAAGAAAAGTTTGACAATGCTGAGTTAGCCTCCGATGACAAAAGTTCCACCAGTTTTGCCACTCTGGAAGCCGGAACACAGACACAAAGAGAGGCAGACAAAGCTCAAACACTTGAGACCCAGATAATTGAAGATGGTGTGTTTTGGGCATGCGGAGATGGTACATTGAGGGTGCATCTCTATCCGACAGGGGTATGACCAAAAGGGGCATCTTTGAGATGCCGCGAATTCATACTAACGCTCAGGACTCCATTCCTAACCTTCATGCCACTTTCACTCAGTACCGGTTTGGATGGATAGCTGAGCCTCCAGGCAGCTACTATCCAGAGATCGTACGAGAATTCTATGCTTCTTATGCAGCCATGGGAGATCAGCTACTTCAGCCGAAATAGAGGTATCAAAATTTTCCCCCACTCTCTAGTGCCATAGAGTGACATGCACTGGTTGATATATCCGAGTGCACCATCCAGTGCTTCCTATTCGAACCTGAATATAAACTTCGAGTAGACACCGCTGAGTTTGACCATCAGATGAAAATGGTCAAAGATAAAACTAAGATGAGAGATCTAACTCAAAAGGCTGATTTATTGAGATGGGCTGCCAACTACATAGCTGAAAATGGTGAGGATGCAGAATAGGTTCACAGAGGCGAAATAAGAAAGGCATCCTTAAGCTTTGCTGGTAAGTTTTTGTTGGCTATTGTTCAGTTCCGTCTTTGTCCGACACTGGTGGACAACTCTCTTATACCTATCGCACAGTCCTAATGGCCAGCATTATGGCTGGTTATGAAATTAATATTCCCTGCTATAGCAGGGAAGACATTCATGAGCGAGCATTCATAGACAACAACACCATACCCTTCCCTTGTCTGATTCATCGACTATGCTTGGATTTGGTAGTACCGAGGATGCATGATATAAACCATATGATAGAGGTGATTTAGACACAGGATGTCAGGTTGATAAGGGATTCTACTAACCTAGTTGCACATCGGTGAGCTTATTCCTCCACTTCAGCTGGAGCGGTGAGAGTTGAGGGGCCCTCAATAGCGAGAGATACATCGAATATTCCTAATATTGGTGTGAGTTTAGGTTTAGAGGGTTCCACAGCTTCAGCTTCTGCACCTTCAACTTCTAGGACACAGCCTTTCTGGTATGGTTACTATCTCTGCTAAGTTTCTACAGAACCTGGTTGAGCATCAGGCCAATATACAAAAGTAGGTTAATGACCTGTTAGATCAGCTAAAACCTTGGGTGAGGGCCACTTTTGTGGCGGTTGAAACCAGAGTACCGGCAGAGATAGATAGGGTCGCTCGTGAGATTATAAGCAAGTTGATGGGTTCGAGTGCCGAGTGAATATTCGGTTGTAGGATGTGCAGATCTCTGATTTGGGAGGATGAGTCACATCTCTGAGAGCAGATTAGATCTATAGTTACTTGCCTTACACCTGTCATACCCTTCATCATTGTTTCAGTCACTGAGTATTTGAGCCGGGTGGTTGATTTGTTTGCTGAAGAGGATCATGTGCACTCGGGTGCTAGAGAAAAAAGTGTTCGCACTGAGGTCGCTCTTGAGGTTGAGTCTGACCCAAAAAGACTGAGAAGAGACACCGCTACTGCCATGCAGTGATCCTGAGATGACATGTGCATTCGTGAGGAGGCAGAGCTGTAATTCCCATGAACTTCCAAGTCCATACTTAGCTCAGAAAACCAGAGGAAATAAAAAATTTCAACTGTCAGCAAAACCATGAGTCACTTCCACGAGCCGTGGAACAGTCCATGAGTCATGGACTGGACTCGTGGAACACAGATCAGAGGACTGCTCCTCTGAAGTTCATCCCACGACTTGAGTCAACGGACCGTAGAAGTTTCCACGGACCATAGAACTCATCCATGGAATCCTCCTAGCATATGACTCCCAGGAACAACGATTGGGTTTCACGACCCGTGGAAGTTTCCACGAGTCGTGAGACCAACTCATGGAACCAGTTTTAGTGGCCAGTACTAAGTCCTGAGGAACCATGAGTTGGTTTCACGACCCATGGAGGTTTACACGAGTCGTGAACACAACCCATGGAACTAATCTTCAGAGACCAAAGAATTCATCTCTGGAACCATGAGTGGGATTCCACAACCCATGGAAGTTTCCATGAGTCATGAACCCAACTTGTGAGGCTCATTCCAGTAGCTCAACTTTCAGGACCAGGAAACCACGATAGGGTTGCACGATCCATGGAACTTTACACAAGTCGTAGAACCAAGTCATGATCCTTGGGTCGCGAATTTCAGCAGTTTTTCTAATATTTTCCAGGGGCGTTCCAGACTTTTCCTTTCTCTTTTAAGGCCTAAGCTACATCATTTTACGTCGTCTTAGCCTAATTAACTAGTCAAAACTACCAAACACTTTCATTCTCCTAAAAGCCATCAGACTTAGGAATAAAAGAAGAGAAAGAAGCGATAGTTTTCCCTCAAGAAAAAGCATAGGTATTCATCAAGTTTAGCCCCAAGAATCCAAGGATTTCTCCGTAGTTTTCTTCACCAGGTATGTGGGATTTCACTAGTGGGTTCCTTTCACCCATTAGGTCCCTAGATTTCAGTCAATTCTTCAGTTTCTCCATGTACTGTTCAGACCTATGAATCCTAAATCTTAGGGATTCATTGTAATTCATTTGTTATAGCTTCCATGGTACTAATTACATGTTCTTGGAGAATTAGCATAGTTTCTGTATAAAACCCAGAAATCCTAGCTTGTGTTAATTCCAGGATTTTGTAGATTATGCTTGCTAGGCAGATTAGTCAGACAATCATGCTTCAGAATTTGAATGCCATATTTTTTAGTATATGTATGTTGCATTCTCAGTTAATTATTAGTACTTTGAGCTATCCATTATTTCAGTGCATTGTCACTTATATTCAGTTGGGAGTAGACTTAGTAACGAGCGGACGAGGGGATAAAGGCTTAGCTATAAGTTTAGCCTAATACCTTTAGTAGCAGTCCCCAAGTCACAGAACTACAGCGCCACCGTAGGTATTAAAGGAGACAGCTGTCAGACTAGGAGGCACATCCTTTTACCTTGTGGACATCAATAGTGGATCCACGTCAGACTTGTTTGTACCCTTGGCAAGGTATGAACACCCTTCCATCTAGGGTTAAAGGTTGGCCCCATAGTTATCTCAACTTAGGGTATGTCGGTTAATGGTACCTCCCACAGTCAGATTCATGTTGCATTGACCATGCATTCAGTATTTTTTTTAGTATTCAGTTCAGCATGTTATATTCGTGATTTGTACTTGGTCATTGCATTAAACTCAGCTTTCAGTTGTATTTCATTATATTTGTTTCCATGTTCAGTTCTATATTGTCCAGCTTAGTACATATCCTGCATGCTCAATACATTCAAAGTACTGACGCATACTTTTGTGCTACATCATTTCATGATGTAGGTTCAGGCGCTCAATATCTAGACAGAGCTTAGTTTGATTTCTGGTTTGTACTCAGCAGCTCTATTAGTGAGTCCTCACAGTCCGAGGACAATAGACGTGCTTTATTTTTCAGTCTTCTTATTTCCATTTTCAGAATGTTAGAGTTAGTTGGGGGCATATCCCAGAAACTCATCTCAGTTAGAGGCTTTCAGACATAGACTAGATTTCAGCAGTTGTTAGTGTTGTTTCTAGTCAACACTATACTATTTATATATTTCATATATTCATATATTTGGGTTCTTCCCGTTTAAGTTATTAAATTGTTTTTATCTTCCGCACAGTGCATGTTTTAAAAATTGAACTTGTATATATATGACATACCATGGGTTAGCTTGGGGTCACTTATGACACTAAGCACCGTATTACATCCAGGGGTAGCCTCGAGGTGTGAAAAACTTGATATCAGAGCATCAGGTTTAAGAGTACTAGGATGTCTGAAAGTCGCATCAAGTAGAGCCTTTTTCATGGGTGTGAAGCACGCCACACTTATGGGGGAGGAGCTATGAGATGTCATTAGGAACAAATTCCCTTCTTTCTTTTCCATCTCACGCTATAGAATATAAAATCTACTTAATCTCCTTCTATTCTAACTCATGCTCTTCGCAGTTCAGAAAAATGCCTCCCAGAAGAGCTATCGCTAGGAATCAGCCAGCAGCTCCAGCAGATCCATTGAATGAGCAAGTCATGCATGCCAAATTTAGGGCTTCTTTCTAGGTGCTTGCTCAGGCCATGACCGCCCAGGTCAATCAGCAGGCTGCAGCACCAGCTCTGCCTCAAAGCAACACTGTTGCAGCCAGAATCTCTGATTTCACACGGATGAACCCTCCAGAGTTTCATGGGTCCAAGTCAGAAGAGGATCCCCAAGAGTTCTTAGATGATATTAAGAAGGTGACAGACATTATGGGTGTCACTCCAGTCGAGGGTGTAGATTTGCCTGCCTATTAGTTGAAGGGATGGCCTAAACTTGGTATCAGCAATGGAAGGAATCCCGTTGTGCCAATGCAGGACCTATGACTTGGAATCTTTGCAACACAACTTTTCTGGATCGGTTCTTCCCACTAGATCTCAGGGAAGCCAAGGTTCAGGAATTCATTAATCTGAAGCAGAATGACATGAGCGTGAAGGACTATGCTGTAACATCCCGTATTCCGCATATACTAGTCCTATTCATATATCACTTGATATAGCCTTGTCATATAGGTGAGGGACCGAGTTTATTATATGAGCAGTGATAGTTTAATGTGTATTGGGAGGTGCTGTAATGCCCCATTCAGTTCAGCACGTAAACGGCCAAGTTAACCTCGACAAAAGTATTTAAACTCGAGATGGTAAGATTGTATTTGAGTAAATATTTAGGGTGAAGTGTTAAGTTAAAGCAAAAGGGATTAGAAATTAGAAAATAGAATAAAATAAGAGAGCTGCTTGCTTGACTTAACTAAGCTAGTAGGTGACAAGTAGGTGCATCACCTACTTTGACTTATTGACCAGCCTAAAGAACTAGGTAGGTGCATCACCTACTAAGACTATTTTGACTAGCTTAGAGGGCCAAGTACACCCATCACCCACTTGAATAAATTCTGGCCCAAAGAAGTGAAAGAAAGGGAATGAATTGGCAGCCAAGGCCCAATAAGGTTAAGTCCAACAAAGCCCATGTAAAATGGCCAAGTAGGTGTATCACCTTCTTGACATTTTGTGGCTCAAAATGAGCAAGGAAAGTCGGCCAAAGCAGCCCCCCTTTAAAGGGGTTAAGACCAGCTCATTTCACTCATTTTAACTTGAAAAAAAAATAGATTTTAGAAGTTCTTTCTTTCTCTCTCTCTTAGCTTCACATAGCAGCCATAAAATACCATTAGGGTTCTTAAGTATTCTCCCTCTTTTCAAGCTAAGTTGAAGGGGAGTTCAAGCTCTTGAAGAAGTACAAGTTAGAAGGACAGATTTTCAGAATTTAAGGTAAAGTTACTGCCCATTTTTACCCCTTTTTATATGCAAGTTTGATGGAGAATTCTGTATGTGTTTGTGTCAAGAACCATGGGGTAGTGATTGGAATCCTTGAGTTAAAATACTTTCTTATTATGTTTAAGGATGTTTGGGATTGTTTTAGGAGCGGTTTTATGTGTATATATTTAGGACAGCTTGGTTGAACTTGTAAAAGGGTGTGTGAAATTGTATTGAAGTATGGAAGGAGGGTGTGGTAATACACCACTTAATTGGGTGTTATGTTAACTTGCTGCCTGCACACCTTTGTATGTTATTTGGTATATGTTGTGAAGTCGGGAGAGTTTCAAGGGACCTTATGAGAAGGTCGTACAGTATGTAGATATGTTTAGAAGCGAAGAGGTGAAAGGAACACTCTTGGTTTGATCAATTACGAGCTTACTGCCTAGTTACTGATTTAGTGGGATCAAGTAGCCCAAATTAGTTAACTAGCTACTAATATTAGTTTTGCCACGTATTTCATTGTAGATAAATAATCTGAAAGAGGGAAGCTTAATTCGTTGTAATATCCGAGTTACACAACAAGGTATGTAAGGTTTCTCAGTTTCATATTCCTTGGCATGAACTCTTATATTTGTGTTGTTACCAACGAAGTGAGTTTCCTAGTAAAGGTACTTTCAACAGCAAGCTTTGTGAGTTATTCTCTAAGCCAAATGAGGTTCATTGTATCATATAAGCTCCTAAACAGTACGTTGATGTTACGTTTGTTCCTTATATCATTGTTACTGCCTTAAGTGCATGTCCACATGTCTTCTACTACTGGTCCATAGTTTTGAGCTCAATAAAGGTTACAACCACCAAAGTAACAATCTCAAAGATTAAAGAAACTAAATGAAGTAATCTGTATATGTGTGGGTGGCAGCCCAGGGGTGAAAGCCTAGCATGGGTCGATCCCTATTTGTGTACTTATGGGTGGCAGCCTAGGGGCGAAAGCCTAGCATGGGTCGATCCCAATTTGTATATTTATGAGGGCAGCATCCCAGGGGTTAAATTGCCTAGCATGGGACTCCTCTTCTACCACTGATCAGTTGGTCACGTGTATTACATGCCTTACAATGATCATAAAGCAAAGAAGAGTAACCAAAGAACGTAATATACATGATTTCGCAAGTGTAAGCGAATGTGATCTTCTGTTCTTATTTACATGTTTATGCACTGATACCTTATTCTATTTGAGCTCTTGTTTACATATGGTTTACTTTATGCCTTACATATTCAGTACATTCTCTCGTACTGACGTCCCTCATGGGGACGCTGCATTTCATGCCGCAGGCACATGTACTCTGGCTAGTAGACCTCTCCTATTTGCATTTCATGCCGCAGGCACATGTACTCTGGCTAGTAGACCTCCCCAATAGGAGCACAGGACACTCGGCTGCTGTTGGTGAGCTCCAGGTTGATTCGGGGCTTTACCGAGTCTTTGGTATATATTTTGGGTATTGTATAGTTAAGGGTAAGGCGGGGCCCTGTCCCGACCTAAACTAAGTTTGTCTATCTTGTAGAGGCTTTGTAGACCAATGTTAAAGTAAAACTTAGTTATGTCTTTGCTCTTAACAGTTGTGGCCTCAATGGCCAGATCATGTACATAAGTTTTTGGGCCTATCTATGTTGGTCTTGTTATTCAGGCAGCTTATCTATAGTCAAAGCTTCTTAATTGTCATAGTTATATGCATGATGAATCACAGGTTATAAGCTGGTTCTCTCGGGCCTTTAGGGCATCGAGTGCCTGTCCGTCTAAATGTAATTTGAGGCATGACAAAAGTGGTATCAGAGCAGGTCATCCTAGGGAGTCTACAAAGCCGTTTCTATGTAGAGTCTTGCTTATGGGTGTGTTGTGCACCACATCTATAAACAGGAGGCTACGGGACATTTAGGAGTTGTCTCTTTTTCTTCATCTCTTAGATCGTGCAATAGAGCCAATGTTATAGGTTTATCGTATCTAACCTTTAAATTGTTTTTATTATAGCAAAAATGCCGGTTACTAGGAAAAGTAAGAGTACTGGTAAGAAAGTAGATGTGGCTACTGGAGAAGGGACCAGCAAATCACCACCTAGACGAGCTAATCAAAGTGAGGCTCAACTGTCTTCATCACGGACTTCCTCCACTCCTCCGTCTCCAGAAGAGCTAAGGAGGGCAGCAGCACCCCAAGAACCACCAGTTAATGCTACTGACTCAGATTTAAAGAATGCAGTCCAATTGTTGACTCGTATACTTGCTGGTCAAGGACAAGGGCAAGCAGGTCCAATTGCAGGTACTAGTGGTGCAAATAGGGAAGCTAGTGTGCGGATACGTGATTTCCTTAATTTGGACAAATCCAAAGGACCTTAGATAGTATGCATGTATCTGGTAAGGAAGCAGTTGAGTTGGCAACATATAGATTAAAAGGTGTGGCTATATTGTGGTACGAAGCTTGGAAACAATCTAGGGGTATAAATACACCTTCAGCTAAATGGAAAGAGTTTAAAAGGCATTCCTTGACCATTATCTGCCATTGGAGATTCGGGAGGCCCGTGCAACTCAGTTCTTAAATCTTCACCAAGGGAATATGAGCGTGAGAGAGTATAGTCTCAAGTTTAATTCTTTGGCCAGGTATGCTCCTAATGTAGTAGCTACTATGGGGGATAGAGTTCATCGTTACGTGGATAGATTGGATTCATTCCTGGTTAGGGATTGTACTATTGCTGCTTTGAACAAAGATATGGATATAGCAAGGATACAAGCTTTTGCACAAAAGATGGAGGATCAAAGGCAAAGGAGAAGGACACAAGAGTCAGAAAGAGGGCAGTCCAAGAGGGCCAGATCTATGGGCCAGTTTACGCCATCCCAAGGTGAGTTTAGGCCTCAGTTTTCTAATAGACTGCCTAGGCCATCATCTTCCTACTCTACAGCTAGCGCTCCACCTCGGTTTCAAGGGTCTAGGGCTAATCAATTTGGGCAAAGGAGTGAGAGTCAAGGCTCACAAGTAGCGGGGTACCAAGAACAGGGAAGTGCGAGCCAACCAAGACCTCCTAGACTGTTTTGTAGACAATGTGGAAGAAATCATCTAGGTATATGTCGGCTTGGAACAAATGTTTGTTTTTGGTGTGGTACACCGGGACACATGATGAGAAATTGCCCTCAAAGGGGCATGGGTAGCATGGCACAACCTACTGGATCGGTTGCTGCATCATCATCATCGGTGCCTTATTTAGGTAGGGGCCACAGGTGCCTGCAGGTCATGGTAGAGGTGGTAGAGGAACTGCTAGTTCTAGTGGAGTTCAAAATCGTACATATGCTCTAGCGGAACGACAGAATTTGGAGGCTTCACCTGATGTGGTTACAGGTACATTGTCCATCTTTTCATATAATGTATATGCATTAATTGATCCAGGCTCTACATTATCATATGTAACTCCATTGATTGCTGGAAAGTTTGAAGGACCGCCAGAATTATTGGTTAAACCATTTGAAGTATTTACGCCAACTAGCGAGTCTATTATAGCTAGAAAAGTCTATCGTAATTGCATAGTAACTGTTTGTGACCGTAACACATTGGCTGACCTTGTTGAGCTAGATATGCTAGATTTTGATGTTATAATGGGTATGGATTGGTTGGCTTCATGTTATGCCATGGTAGATTGCCGAGCTAAGAGGGTGAGTTTCCATTTTCCAAAAGAGACAGTCCTTGAATGGAAAGGTAATGTTGGGACACCAAGAGGTAAGTTTATTTCTTATCTTAAGGCAAAGAAGATGATGTCCAAAGGGTACATATGTCATCTAGTGAGAGTGAGAGATATAGAGGCGGAGCCACTAGATCTTCAGTCTATTCCAGTGGTAAATGAATTTTCTGATGTATTTCCCGAAGAGCTGCCAGGTTTGCCTCCAGAACGAGAGATAGAGTTTGGTATTGATGTGATTCCAGGTACTCAACCCATCTCCATCCCTCCATATAGGATGGCCCCGGCAGAATTACGAGAATTGAAGGAGCAAGTAAAAGATTTGTTAGAAAAGGGATTCATAAAGCCTAGTATATCCCCTTGGGGAGCACCGGTTTTATTTGTACGTAAGAAAGATGGCTCATTGAGAATGTGTATTGACTATCGGCAGTTGAATAAGGTGACAATTAAGAACAAATATCCCCTTCCTAGGATTTATGATTTGTTTGACCAGTTACAGGGTGCTAAGTGTTTCTCAAAAATTGATTTGAGGTCGGGTTATCATCAAGTAAAAGTCAAAGAGAAAGATATACCCAAGACAGCTTTCCGAACACGGTATGGTCATTTTGAATTTTTAGTTATGTCATTTGGGCTAACAAATGCACCAGCAGCTTTTATGGATCTGATGAATAGGGTGTTCAAGCCATTCTTGGACGTGTTTGTGATTGTATTTATAGATGATATCTTGGTCTATTCAAGATCAAAGGAGGACCATGCTAATCACTTATGGCAGGTGTTACAGGTTCTTCGTGATCGTAAGCTATATGCAAAGTTTTCTAAATGTGAATTTTGGTTAAAATCTATGGCATTCTTGGGTCATATTATCTCTGATGAAGGAATAAGGGTTGATACTCAAAAGATAGAAGCCGTGAAGAACTGGCCAAGACCTACAACACCTACGGAGGTTCGTAGTTTCCTTGGGTTGGCAGGTTATTATAGAAGGTTTGTTGAGGGATTTTCCTCTATTTCTGCACCCTTAACAAAGCTAACACACAAGGCAGCCAAGTTCCAATGGAGCGATGCATGCGAAAGAAGCTTCCAAGAGCTGAAAAATAAGTGGACTTCTACACCTATATTGGTACTTCCAGAAGGCATAGAAGGGTATGCAGTGTATTGTGATGCGTCGGGAGTGGGCTTAGGATGCGTATTGATGCAGCATGGTAAAGTAATAGCTTATGCCTCAAGACAGTTGCGGCCACATGAGAAAAGTTATCCAACCCATGATCTAGAGCTAGCAGCGGTTGTATTTGCTTTAAAGATATGGCGCCACTACTTGTATGGGGTTCATGTTGACATATATACGGACCATAAGAGCTTGCAATATATCTTTAAGCAGAAGGATCTGAATCTGAGGCAGCGAAGATGGCTTGAGTTATTAAAAGATTATGATGTTGATATCTTGTATCATCCGGGGAAAGCAAATGTGGTGGCTGATGCTTTAAGTGGTAGGACAATGGCAAACACCTATGGGCAGTCCATGGAAAGACAAAGAATAGCTAAGGATCTATACCAACTAGCTAGCTTGGGGGTTCGCCTTCTTGAATCTCAAGATGAAAGGATTATTGTGCAAAATGCAGCAGAATCCTCATTAGTAGTCGAAGTAAAAGAGAAGCAATATAAGGATCCTATTCTATTACAGCTTAAGGAGAATGTACAAAAAAGGGTGACAAAGGCATTTGAGCTTACGCAAAACAAAGTACTCCAGTGCCAAAACAGATTGTGTGTGCCTAATATAGATGGACTAAGGGAGAGAATTATGACCGAAGCACATCATTCAAGATATTCTATCCATCCGGGCTCAACTAAAATGTATCATGACTTGAAAGGAGTGTATTGGTGGAGTGACATGAAGAAGAACATTGCAGAATTTGTTTCTAAATGTCCAAATTGGCAACAAGTTAAAGTAGAGCACCAAAAGCCTGGAGGTTATATGCAACATATAGACCTTCCAATTTGGAAGTGGGACATGATCAACATGGATTTTGTCACTGGTCTGCCTCGCTTATTTCGGAAGTTTGACTCCATATGGGTGATAGTTGATAGACTCACCAAATCAGCCCACTTCTTGCCGGTCAAGGCTACTTATACAGTTGAAGAGTATGCAAGGTTGTATATTAAAGAGATAGTTTGGCCACATGGAATCCCAATCTCTATTATATCTGATAGGGGAGC